>MTQE01001795.1:1502406-1601047 GCA_014337955.1 Aspidoscelis marmoratus
GGGGGCAGTCTTCAAAGCATCTTCGAAGTGATTTTGAAGTGGCTTCGAAGTCAGCTTGAAAGTGACTTCGAAGCATGAGCTCAACATTCGAAGTGACTTCGAAGTGAATGTGAAGTCAACTTCGAAGTGACTTCGAAGCCAATGTTGGGGGGGTCAAAGGTGCATCCCCTCCCCCTAGCCTCCTTTGGACCCCATTGCCTTTTTCCAGTGGAAACAGGCTCCCTTTAATCCGGATTTTCTGGCAGAAAACCCCATTGTAGACCCCATTAATGGGGTCTGCAGAAAATCTGGATTAAAGGCCAAAAAGATCTGGATTTCCCCCACGGCAGTGGAAACAATCGGGTTCAAAATGGGTGCCGTAGTGGAAATGGGATCATCCGGCTCACAGCCAAAAGGTACAAAAATGGGTACAATTGACAGTGGAAAAACACCCTTTATCTCCTTGCTTTCAGAAAGTCTCTCTATGACAGAAAAGCTAGAATTCTCAAGCTTCAAACACAAAATGTCATCTTCATTACATTTCGTCTAAGGTTCACTAAACAGTATTCAGGTCTGGCCAATTACGGAGTGTGCTTTTCCATGTTCTGGTAAATTACCAGAAACTAATGCAGAAAATAGACTGCTAGGCCACAGAATGAGGAATTTCTGTGATGGCCAGTAAAACAGTGGCCACATCTTCACACAGACTTCAAAGTGGCTTGGAGGCGCACTGAGTCAGGTCTTCTCCACAGCCCCTCATGCCAAAAGGGCCATGAAGTGACTTCAACCCCCTCCCAGTCCCAAACCTTCAGTGCATGAAAAGTAACTACAAAGGTGCTTTTCACCCACTGAATCTGCCCCCCACTGTGGTGAAATAGGCCACAACTCCAAGCTGGCCCTATGCAGAGGCCCTCCAAGCAGGTGCAACAGTTCAAGATGGCAGCCTCGAGGACAACAGAGGAGCTTTCAAACCTTTTTCTGAGGCAGCCTGAAGCTGAGAGGGACTGTCAAGTAGGCCCAGTCCCACTCTGAAGTTAGCACTGTGAAGATGTAGCCAGTATCTTTTTTAGATTTCAAGAATACAAATGGCTTTTCATAGATTAGTTTTAACATTCCCCATATTATCTCAGAACAGAACTTGAGAGAACACGGACTTGTCTTAAACTGCACAGCAAGTCAGTGGATGATGTAAAATCTAAAACCAGGATTTCTTATCTTACAGTCATACATCTTCTGACATGACTACGCGTTCACTACTTTGGACAAGTGGTTTGCTTACGGTTGATGTGAAACCAGATTTTTATTTATCAAAAATGTTGCAGTAAAGAAAAATCCAGACTATATCAAGAAAAAGTATGCCCTACTAATGGGATGAGTGGATGATGAAAATCTGCACTAGTTAAACCCAAACCAAAGTAGCCTCAGGTCCTCCTGCTCAAACTCAACTTTGTTTTCAAAGCAGACTTCAGTCTAGAAATGCTTCCCAAGTGCTATTTATACCAACATAGCACAGTTTTCTTTGTTGCTGTTGTTTAGTAGAGGCATGTATTCTCACTGACACATCCAAACACAACGTTATGTCCTGCAGCATATTATGCTGTAAGGGAGAGCAATGAGTGAATTAAGAAACTATATTTGCTCTATTTTCTTCCACAATCCTTCGTCCAAGCAACAGCTACATATCAAAGAGGAGAAAGGATTACATGTTTTTTAGACTGAGATTTGTAGCAAAATGGTTCAGAGAATTGCTATGCAAGCAATAATAATAATAATATTATATTGGAAGTCTGACTTCCTATATTGCCTATTTTTCCTTGCCCCATGCGAATGCTAAGCAACTAAAATCTACGGCAAATAGACTTGATTATTTAGTATCAACTTTTATAGTTGCTTTTATCAGTGTACACTATTTTTCCTGAGTGTATGTTTTATCTGTAAACCGCACAGTCTTTATAAAATCATCAGTATACAAGTACATTTCACAGCAGCTTAAATGTTTTTAAATAAATAAGATAAATAAAAAATGTACAATTAGATTCTAAAGCCAATTCAAATTTTTCAACTAAATGAAAGGGGCAATAAAATAAACAAAACATATAACTTTTCCAGCAAGAAAACCACACACAATCCAACCTCCTCACTATACTGGGTTTGCAAAAACAAGCAATACAAACACTCTACTGTTTTTGACCTGCAAGAGATATCTAGATGTGTGTAAAAGCTGTGTTGCAATAAACTCATCAAACCACAATGAGCAAATCCAGACTTTGCCTCTTTCTTATGGGCTCCCAAATGGCAGATGAGTGCAGATAAATGTCCCCCCAGCAGCTTCCCAGGAGCTCAGTAAACAGGCTTCCCTCCCCCTTGCACATAGGGATCTCCAATGAAAATACACAGCTGTTTTGCATGCCTTAAAACAGCTGTTTGCACACCACTATAGAGTATTTTTCACTGCAGACATGTTTACATTGCAACTATCTGCCCAGAATTAATAACAGAATGCTTGAAGCTTGAGTTTCAGAGGTACAGCAATAAAAAGATAAACCTTGAAAAGAGATTAACATAACAAGATAAATATTTCATTCACTTTGAAAAAACAGCATATGAGGGAGAAAGATAGATCAGAAAAACACAAATGGTAGAAGCATTTTTAAAAAGAAAAAGATCAGCAATGGTTTAAAGGGAATTCATAATTTTGATAGATATCTACTCTTGCTTGACACACTTTGATAAGGAAGAATTGTTTCCAGTGGAGCAAGACAATAACATGTGGAAATTTAGAAATCTGATTGTGTCAGACTGTTTCAGTGCAGGAAACCCATAATTTTCTAGATTTTGCAAAAGCTACCATTTCTGTCATCATATGCTGGTCAGGGGTGATGGGTTCAATAATTTGGGGTGTGGAGTACAATAGCTTCTGGATAACTGCAGATTCATTATCCTTGCCATATTTTTTTTTTCATGCAGGCAAGTTGTAGTGGGTAAGCCAACAAATTTGATGGCTAGCAATTTACAGACATTTCTTTTTTCTAAGGATAGGCCATCAAGTCAGGAGAATTTCACAGCACATTTTCTAATCTTCTCACAAAAAAGGGCCCACACTACTCTCTGTATAATATATAGGGGATTTCGTACTTATCAAAGATTCGATCCAGCATCATGGCCTCACAGCTGGCAGTCAAATGGAAAAGTCCACGAGCAAAACAAGAACACAACAGTTCTCCCCACTCAACATACTCAAGCAAGTACCTTCAGATATGAGAGATAAATATACACTGAATAAAACAGTAACCTGGAATAGAAGATTCATCATTCATGTACCACACTAGTCTAATTTCTCAAGTTCTGAGCATCATTGTACCTTGTTACAACAAGCTCTATAGTTTGTCTGTGCATTACAGAAAGATCTTATTTTAGTCTGTCTTGAATCTTCCAAAATCCCACTGTGTTGGAAGGTACTGAATTCTTTACTAAACAACACAAGAAACTAGAAAGCAAGCATCACTTGTAGACTGCATGAAATAAGAAGCCAGACAAAGGGGAATATCAATCGAATATTAGATGAAAGGATTTGAAAAATTCCCAGAAATAGCCACTTAACTGGAAAACTCTTGTTCAGAAAGGCTATTTAGTAACAATCGACAAGAAATCTGGGGACAGTGTGAAGCTTTGGAAAACTGAAATTGGAAACACACGGATTAAATGGCTGCTACAAAACTGTCCATTAAAATGGGGCTCGGGGGGAGGGGGCGAGATAAAGTCCAAGAACAGGGAGACAGTTCAAATGTAAAGCTGTAAAGAGTGAAAGGGGACGATGGATGCAGAATGTTTAGGCGGCCCTTACCTTGACTCGAAACCGAATCATGGCCAGGCGGACACAGTGACCCAGGCAAGCAGGGGGGAGGAACCAGGCCCGCGGCGGGGGGGTCCCTTTGTTGCCCACGTGCCCAGCAATCAGCTGGGCCGTCTGTCTCTCCGCCTGGGCCTTCCTGCCCCACTCGGGCAGCCTCTCTTTCCCAAGCCCTCCGTTGAAGATGACCGCCAGCTCCAGCCCGCCTTGATACAGGCAGGCCTGAGACAGAGCCGCCAGGTAGCCCACCATAGCGTTCCACTGGCCCCCGCACACCCAGTCCGTCTGGTAGCCCCCGTAAAGGCGCTGCAGAGAGGAATCGGCGTCCACCAGGAGGCGAGCCGGGCACGGTGCCGGGGGCGCCAACCCTGGCGCGGGCTGAGCGTGCGGGTACGGTAACGGACCGGCCCCGACGACGGCGGCGGGCAGCCCCGGGGCAGTCCCAGCCGGGTGAGGGTATCCCGCCGAAGAGTGGTAAGCAGCGCAGTAAGCAGGGCCTCCTCCTCCGCGGCCCCCGACGGCCCGCGCCAGCTTCAACAGGTCGACGGGCACCACGGCGCCGGGGCAGCGCTTCTCCACGAATTCTTGGAAGCCCTGCACCCCCATGATGCTGGCGCTGACCGTCTAACCCACCCGGATCCGCCGCCGGTCGACCCCGGAAGCTGAACCCTCCCAGCCGCCCAGCCCCACTGACTCCTCCTCTCCCCTCCCCCCCCCGCCCCTTATTAAAGAAGGTGAAGAAGCCGCGAGGCCAGGAGCACGTGAAAGGGGCGCTCTAGTAACGTCCCTTTCAGCGCTACTCTATGGGGGAATCCTGGAGTCCTCCCGACCATTGAGGATTCGCACTGGCGCCTAGACCGACTCGCTCAGGTATGTGGGCTCAGAGTGCCCCTCCCCACCAATGGCCTGCCTGTATATAGTGAGCAGGAGGAGCAGATCTGGAGAAGAGGGTAGAGAGGCAGGTTTTCTGCGTCTTGTAGGAGGACTTCAGCAGTGGGCATGTTTTTTATAGATTGTCTTTGTTAATCTAGTGTGGTCCTTGTAGCCTTAGCTGTGAACTTTCAGCTCTTTGAAGGAAAAATTGTGACTGCTACTCCAGTTCCCATACACCCTCTCCCTTGCTTACTGTTCTCAGCTGTTCAGAACTCTCTCTCAATTTTCCTCACTCCCCCCCCCAGCAAAACAAAAAAACTGAAGAAACCTTTGGGCTGTGGCATTTCTGTGGTTACTAGTCAATACCATTTGGACAGTTGTGTGGGCCCGGGTAGTTTGTATAGCTGGAAGCTACACTTAGGGAGGGGCACACATTGTTAACCAGTTATACCATTGTTAAACATTGTTAAATGCACAGCAATTGACTTTAGCTTTTGCCAGCCAAATATGGACAGTGGCTACTTGAAAAAGAGATGAATTTTGGTTTGCTTAATATGCTTTCCTGTGGCTAATATGACCATTCTGCTTGTCAGTAAGGCCAAAAGGAAAAGGATTAAAAACTTTACACACACACCTAATTGATGTTCCTGAGCTAGTCAGGAATTGGGAGTAATCTCTGGGAAAAGCCCAAATTGTTAATTGCTTTATTTCCAACAGATGCAAATGGTTTAGCATTGTCAGGTGCTAGATGTGTCTTTGTTCCTCAGGTGCCAGATGTGCTATTTGTTCAATAAATGCTGCCACACCAACCTATTGCAGAATCTCTGTCCAGGACTATTGCACTTTTTGTCTAAGAAGCCTGTGAGAGTACCTGTGTTTTCTGCCCAGTTGTTTTATATTCTACAGCCCTGTGCTAAACCTGAAGGTTTTATGCACAGTTTTTTTGCACATAAAAATTTGGAAGCTCATCTGGGATCCAGCAAAGCAAGCACTGTGGCTTTGCCATCATTCCATTGGAACACAAAAACTAGTTGTCCACAGGATTAGTTTACCCTTTTGTCTCCCTTTTTGGGTGCAATGAATGTCTGGTTGGGATAAATGCTGTCAAGTCTTTGGAGAAACAGTATGGGGCACGTTGAAAGCATTCCAGCAGATAGCCCTCTTGGGGTTATCTGTAATTTATAGGATTAAGGAAAACTGTCCGTACAGAAGAGTATGCAGAAATATTGCATGGTGAAGCTGCACACAGGGTTGTGGCCAGGGTATACCACAGGCCTGCTCAAGTCAAAGGAGACATTTGGCCACAGTGGGGCTCATTTGAAACTGGACCTTTGAAGAGGGTCTGTGGTTAAATTTAGAAGACAGACACACCCCAGGAAATGGGTTACTGGTTGCTATGGGAAGCACTACACTTCATTCACCGGCCAGCAATCCTGAAAGGAGGCAGGGTACTCTATAAGAACATGAGAGTCCACCAATCAGGCCACAGCTCATCTAGTTCAGCATCCTGTCCCCCACCTTGGCCCACCAATTACTTATAGGGATCTCAAGCAGAAGAGTGAAATCTTTAAATGCTCTCAAATCCCAGCAAATGGCCCCAAAGGCACTCTGCCTATCTCCCCAGCCTGGAGGATTTACCTAGGCAGGCATATTGGTAGCCATTTATACATCTGTCATCCATGAATTTATCTAACTCTTAAAGCCATCGGGCAGCAAATTCCATGGACGGATGACCCTTTGTGCTTTTTGGATTGAATCTGCCATTATTATTTGTCTCTTTATCCCTCCCTTCTTGCCATTGAACAGCTGTTAAGTCTGGTATATAGAAGAATGTTACCCTTCTTGTGAAAATGCAGAAAGGACAACAGGGTTGATATAAAAGTTTTATTGACGTGGCTTATGATTGAATGTTGCTCTTGGCACTGAAAGCCATGTAATACACAATTAGACCAATGAAGGCTGCCAGCACCTCAGTGGAGACCCACGGTCCGCTCCAGGCACCCTGGGAATAGAAGAGGGAGGGAGGAGAGACAGAATAGAAATGTTTCAGCCAGGTTGCTAGACAGACTTGAAAAAAAGACTTAGAAATGGCAAACAGTTGACTCTTCTCAGCCAGTCTGATGTGGCCAAACTGTACCAATTCCACTGAACATCATCCAGCAGCAGTGGTAAAGATAAAGTGCCTTAAAAGATTTCAGCACTTACTGGCCATCAGGGTAACAGGCTCAAACAGAAAATAAAGATGCATTTGAAGTTCAAACTTGAATCAGTTGCGGAAGTCATTATCTACTGTTCAACGAAGAATCGAGTGTATTCACATGGGATTTGGTTTCTTGATTGTACTCAGTTATGCATGTCCCAAGCACCCCTCATGTCTACTTTCACACTCCACACCATATTAACACAACATGAAAGTCCCATTCTTCATCACCCCTTACTTCAATATTATGTTCTACTGGTACAACCTCAGAAGCCACACGGTTATAGGTTGATTTTCAATCTTGCCATTCTAGTGGTGCCCAAGTCACTGTTCTATTGCATAACCAAGACTCCAAAGATCATATCTCAAGATGACAGGCAATGTTAAAAGTTCCCTTCACAGGACAGGTACATGAACTAATTCAGAAAGTGCCCAATGTTACAAAAAAAGCTGAGAACAGTAATAACAGCATTCAGATTTGCCTCTGAAATAAAATACTTTTCCTTAGATCCTGTCTGTCACTTCCCACAAAGCATACTCCCCACCCCACCCTTTTTACTCACTCGATGATCCACATTAACTGAAAAGAGGGGCTTAATCTCTGAAACATCTTCGTTGTTGCGCTGAGCCTAGGTCAGAGAAAGGAATTGGAAAAATATTATTTACAAAGTACTGGGCCTCAGATCCCCATGGCAAAAAACCTCAAACTATGCCTTGCCCTCAGCTACAATATATCAGGTATTCTGCTAAAAATAGATATGGATAGAGTATGAGAGTAATTAATTCTTGAAGTTCAAAGACTGTACATATATAATCCTGGTTACACAAGAATCTTATATTGCTAGAAAAGGACAAGCCACCAGCTTTGATGCTCACAAGCTTACAATTCTGCTTTACTTTCATCATCCTTCCATTCACCAGGAATCCAAGTGTCTACAGTCATGTGCAGCAAAGCCTCTTGTAGAACCCAGTAAGGAAATCCTCACCTTGCGCAAGATGCTGTAGGATTCTTCATCAAAGAACTTTACTATATAGGTGCCAGAGCGGGCCAACTTGTGTTCCATGCTCCAAGAGACCTGCTCCATAAAGGTATGAGAGTCAGTGACAAGAGAGAATGGAAACCCCCTTAATAGAAGAAGACACTGATGGATCGAAAGGCCGACAGAAACAGATACATGCAGAGATGTACTGCCCATTTAGCAACCAGGACTCCAAGGAGCAGAACTGGCCTAAGGCTGGAGGCAGCAGCTTGCTTTAGCATGGAGTACACTATGAAGGGGTCTACAGAATCATAGTCCTCATAAATCCAAAGGCATGCATCTGCAGGGGCAGCCTATTGCTCTTCAGGAAATGTGTGCAACTGGTTAAATACTAGATTTGATATGAGAGGCTGTTATAGAAAGGCAGTCCTGCTTTCTAACAGATATCTGATACTGAAAATAATCAGCATGTTGTGAGATGATTTCATTTTAAATATATTAATGATTTAATTCGGCACATGAAAAATGTGCAACATTTGTTTTTAAAAATTAAGATATAAAGGTTTTATACAGGAAACAATCTATATATTAAAAAAAATCCTGAAGACCACCCGCCTCCAGACATTATAATAGCATTTGAGCGATTCTGCATTAAATCGCTCACGTATAAAAGACTTTCTCAGCTTCCTAACTTCCGCTACAATGAACAAAGTATAGCCAGCTGACATATTCTACAGTATCCTTGTTTTGGTAATCCAAGTGTGAAATGATGAATGTCAGAGGAGCAGCTTCACAATGAAACAAACTGCACTCAAAGTGGTACATTGATCTGAAGAACTCACTTTGTTATTTATTTGCTTCACTATCTAGCAATTTTTTTGCTGCTACATTTTCAAAAGCTGAAACAAAAAGGCTGTCCCAATGCAGCCAGCTCATCCCATCAGGCTTTTTTCCTAGCTGCTTGTTCAGAGCTGCCCAGCAGTTCAAATCTTTTTGTCACCTGCTTGCATGCTTGCTGTCAAAGTCATTCCAAAGTAAGCAGACAGATGTCCAAACAGCTGGGAGGAAAACGGAAAAGGCAACAAGTTCGCAGGGCAATCTACTGGCTGAGTAAACTTCAATATTAAGAAGATCAGGCTTGTGCTGAAGCCTATAGCAGATGTATTCCCTTACAGCATACACTAGCCAGTACTCTGGAACGTGCAAAATGTCATGCATTGTTTATAGTGTGCAATGTACAGGGCTGGCATATAAAAATATCCATTCATAAAATATACCCAGAAGTTAGCATCACTGAAGGAAAACACCAACAATAAGATTTATTACTAAGCTAGATTTTCAACAGTCTGTAATAACATCTGTAATAGTGATGATTGTTCATCAGTATTACTTTATCATCCTTATCTGTGGTGGTTAAGGAGCATTCTTACCTGGTAACGGCCAACATCCTGACCCCGAGTGACAGGAAACTGCTTACCATTAACATCAGCATAGAGGGCAACGTTCTACAAGACATATAAAACATTTCACTTTAAAAAAAATCCACAGTATAATCTCATGTTGGGGGGGGGGGGTTGGAGCTACAAGGATGCTGAGCTAGAAGTGTTTTTACTGCACTCTCATGCAGGGGAGAAAAGCAGCCTTTTAAAGCGTAATTATACTGCTTCTTCACTACATCGCTTTAAAGGAAGGGTAAGCTTTTAATTCTTTCTATCTATATCTTTGTGTCTGATTGCCAAAACGGGAGTCTCAAGAAAAAAAACTCAAAATGGGCAACTCAGCTATTCCGGCCACTTCTGCTGGCAATGTAAAAACAGCTTGCAGTTCCTCCAAAACTTTAAGTGAAAGAGAGATTCTTCCTCCTTCACTAGAGCAAATAAGATCAGCATTCAAAGAAGAAATAAAAGTGTTTCTTTCACAAATAGACAAATGCTTAGAAGCTCTAGGCTCAGAAATAGATGTCGTAAAGGAAATAGCTACAGCAGCTTCAGACCAGGCTAATGACTCAAGGCAAGATTTGGATGAGGCCATGAATGAGGGTTTTCTCCTAAAATAAGAATTACTGGACCTTCACTGTAGGTCCAGATGTAATAATATTCACGTATGTGGGCTACTTGGAGGCTCTGAGGGCCCCTCAACAATTGATTTTATTTTAAAACTTATTTCTGAGCTTCAATCAGATTTAAAATTACAAAAAGATGAAATCGCGAGGGCACATGAAAGTTTACACCAGAAGCCACCTGCAGACCACCCGCCTCAGGACATTATAATAGTGTTTGAGCGATTCTGCATTAAATCACTCGTGTATAAAAGACTTTCTCAGCTTCCTAACTTCCACTACAGTGAACAAAAACTAGAATTATACCAAGACATCGCGCCAGAGGTGTTAGAGCGGCGCAGATCTTTTTGGGCTATCACTCAACTTATTTCAAAAAAATAACTAGAGGTGCCGCTGGGGATTTCCATGCTATTATATTTGGGAATAATGGAAGGCAGTACAGGGCCAATGATCCTGAAGAAGCTGCCCATATCTGGAATTTGATCAACCCAAATACTCTACAGCAGCATCATGCCAAGACCTTCCTACTTCAAGGGAACTGCAAGCAACTTCAGGAAGCCAAGAACAGTACAATCTAATGTTGAAAGTCTAGTGCCATTTGTATTTTTAGTCTAAACAATCCAAACTCTTGAACAATGGAAAAAGCAAACCCTTTCCAAGTTCCATGAATGTCAACCTATGTTTTGTTTTTTGTCAAAAATTGATTTTGTCCACAAAACATTAATATTCACAAGATACTAAAAGTGCAAACCTCTGGGAACAGAAGAGGGTATTATTTACCATTACAATACAAAACCAGGAAGCTATTATGAGAGTGACTCAATGAAGTAGCAAGGTAAATATCTGAGATATTACCAGCAATTCTTGCAGAGTTGGGAGGATATTTAACAGAGGTTGCCATAAAAGGTCCTCTGGCACAGCCCAATATAAATGAGTTTTTCCTGTTATTCTTGAGTTAATTCCTCCCAAAATGTATATTCACCACCTATCTCAGTGTCCTGAAGTTATAGTAAGAAAATCCAACCAACATTTTCAGGGGGCAAGATGATGTGACACAGCATCAACTAAGAGGAATTTGTTTAATGGGATCCATCCCATATCTAAAGCCACATACATGCTAGGATACACCCCACAAAACTAAAGTTCTGCCTCTTAGTTCCTTGTTCAATATCAAATCTGTCAGACCAAAAAGCTTTTGAAGAAATATAGGTAGTACTCAAACACCTACCTGAGCTCCATTTTTACAAGTGAGGGAGATCTCAACAACAAAGACTGTCTCAGAAGAGATAACAGCATCTGAGGTAGTATAGTAGGATGGAGAGATGATTGGGTCTGTACAAGTTTCAGCTGAAAAAGTAACTGATATAAGAATCAATGCCTTTATAACCTGAAAACAAAATGTATCTGAACATGTTCATTTGCGAACGTTCATGTATTGTAATCTCAACACTCATGATGTCTTAAAATAATGTATATGAATGACAACAGCCACTCAGCAAAAAAAAAAAATGTTGGTAAAGAGCTACACTGATTTTCTTGCGATCATGATTCTGGGGTGTGGCATTTATTAGTAAAATATATATCTTGCCTTTTCTCCTGGGAGGCCAAATGACAAAAAAAAAATCTTTACTTGAATGAAGTAAAATTGGAATCTCCTTATAAAGTGCACTTCTGTCTCAGATGAATTATAGCAATCAAGGACTGGCTGCTGATTATTTAATACCTTCTACTTAATTTGGTGGGATCTAATGGTAAGGCACGAAATACCTAGAAATTTGAGTATTTCTTCCATAAAAGTTTACCTGAATTTAGGCTCAATGAATCTCTAACCAAAACAATTAGGTTTTGTTCTGTGGTCCCTGACAAGGCCAAAAGCTACACAGACACAAAACAAAGACACAGTAGGGAAACGTCGATGCTTTTCTAAGAAGCACAGCAGGATGCAGCCCATTACAGGCAAAGGGATCGTGCGTGTGTGCTAATACCCTCTCTTCTCCCTCACAGAAGCGTCCATAGGACACCGTTAGTGACCTGTCCCGTTGTTTTGTCTCCACAACTCTGCAGCGTAAGCGAGGCTGAAGAGGAGCTTCTGATACCCTCCATTTCCAAAGGCGGCGGACACGCAAAGCCCCAAGCAAAGTGCAGCGGGAGGGGGGAGGGGGCGCCAACGGAAGGATGGTAAAAACCGCGACGGAGTCTCTACCTGTCACTGCGCTCAGCACCAGCATGGCGCCCACCAGCCAACTCAACAACCCCCTCCCGAGCCCCGCCATTGCCAGACAACGGCGAGCGAACCAACTCCGCTCCCCTTCTCCTTCCCGTTCCGCCCCGCCACCCGCGCAGAGGGTGTCGGGAAGCTCCTCCAACCAATCACCGAAGCTGCTCCAAAGGAGAAGAAACGTGTCCCTTTTTTTTACGCCGCCCGGAACTTCCGGAAGCATTCTAAGATGGGCGCTCGCGGAGCCGTCTCTCGCGATGGCGACGAGGCTCGGATGAGTAAGGACTCTTGATCCCTAACTGCGCACGCGCCTGACCTAAAACGAAGCTTCTACGTTGGCCCGGATGAGAAACAGCCGCAGGCGATAGTGCAAAATTCCTATTTATCGAGGGCGGGGCGATGGTGGAGAAAAAATTATTGACATCGCGTGGAGGCCTGTGCTACTGGCGCCGTTGCTGGGTGTTTGCGCGTGCGCGAGACGCCTCAGCAGGCAGCGGTGGTGCCGTGCGTGTGCTTTGGCAAACTCATACTGGCTGCTAGCAATACCGTTAAAAAATGGAGCACCTGAAAACTCGTGAAAAGGCCTCCAGGCCGCACACGCAGTTATTTCACTGAGGCTTCCTTGGCCTTAAGTAAAGACTCCTGGGATAGGGAGCAGGATGGCGAATGTGGGTCAGAGCCTGCCAGCTTGTTGGGGCTTCGTGGCGTTTGGGGCTCATGGCAGCATCCTGCGTGGCTGCTTCCCCTCCAGATTGTTCTGCCACTCCAGAAACCAAGGCCCTTTCTGCACTGCTCTGGATTATATCTCAAAACAGACATTGCTATCCACACGCTTTTGCAGGCTATGGGAAGTTTTCCTTCAGAGATGCTAACTTTGGGGTATATTTTATAAACCAGAAAAAGGCTCAGTGCAGAAATGGCTGAAGAACAGCACAATCATGTTTTCCGGCGGTTTCTGTTTGGAGTAGTGATGCTGTTGCTGCTGCCATTGTTTAGCAGGTGGAAGTTCTCTGGTGGCACTGGTCCTGAACAATCGTGAGCGAGCGGTGCAAAATTACCAGCCTTGGTTCACTTGCTGTTGTTAACCCGCCCCTTAAGTCTCCAGCTGCAGGGATACTGCCAAACAGGATCTGTGTATCAGTGCTGTCATTGTGCTGGTCCATATGTGGGAGTGCTACCGCCTCCCGCACCCCCAATAGACGGGATGGATTGCACTGAACTGAAGTATGCAATAAGCATACACAAATTCTTTCTTCCCTTCGTATATGTTGATGTAGATTCAGTAACCAATGGTTGGTTGGGATAAACTTTTCTCCTATTTAATGTTTAGTACTTTTGAACATCTTTCCCTTCAAACTCTGTGTCCTAAGTAGCTGGTGGAAACTTAAAAGATTTTCAGTTGTGTGTGTGTTTGTATACCATACTTTGCATAAAGTGCTCAAGGCAGTTTACAACTTACCATTAATAAACAATACAGTATTTAAAAAAATTAAACTGTTCCTATCCTAGACAGTTCCTTTCCATTTTCTCCAAGTATAGGTAGATTTGTTTTGTAGCCCAGCTATGGAAGATGACGCCAGAATTTTGGCATGGGACAATTTTGAAAACTCTCAATATACATCCATGCACCCACCCACCCATCCATCCCTGTACCCAGAGGTCTCCAGGCTGGTAACAATATAGGCTGCCACCAGACCCAAAGGCAATGCAGGATCTTAAAAAGATCCCTCCATTGTCTCTTGCTGTACCCTGCCAGACACAAGAAGCAACCCTCAGCTTCCCTTGATACGTGGCAAACAGCTTATGTGTTCAGTTTGAGAGCCAGGCAGGGAAGAACTTGTTGTCCTTTTTGTTTCTAGTATTATTTGGCTGGCTTCTGGTAGTCCCTCTTGGGCCAACTGTATAAGCTGGTTGCCAGACATAAAGATAAGCAGAACTGTTAAAGGAAAATCTGAGGTCATTGCTGGATTTCATGTAATAACATTGCAACACGAAGGCTACAAACCATCTTGCCTGAGAGGAGTGGAGAAGAAGCAGCAGGCTGGGCTCTGCCATCTTACTCCCAGCGGTGTCCCTCCCTCCTCCAACTGCCATCATCACAAGGCTACAAACCATCTTGCCTGAGAGGAGTGGAGAAGAGGCAGCAGGCTGGGCTCTGCCATCTTGCTCCCAGCAGTGCCCCTCCCTCTTCCAAGTGCCATCACAAGGCTACAAACCATCTTGCCTGAGAAGAGTGGAGAAGAGGCAGCAGTTCTGGGCTGCTCTGCCATCTTGCTCCCAGCAGTGCCCCTCCCTCTTCCAACTGCTCCCATCACAAGATGGCAAAGAGACTAGGGCAGCAGATCCACCAGTTGAGGAAATGTCTGGTCCTGAGGCCAAGCAGGGCAGGGCTGAGTAGATGCCAGCTGACCATCTCTACCATCTTCCGGTTATCATCAATGAAGAGAAAATTCAAAGTAAATAGAATAAGAAAATTCCAGCAATAAGAAATGAACAGAAGAACTGGAACTGAAGTGCTTGCTTTTTGCTGTTCCCTCCCACACCATTTTCCTTTTGTTTCTTGTCTCTTTAGATTGTAAGCCTGAGGGCAGGGACCTGTCTAAGATTAATATAATATTATAATCTGCCCTGAGACCTTTGGGTATAGGGCGGGATAGAAATACAAATAAATAAATAATAAATAAACACACTGTTTGTGGATTGCAATTGGCACCTGGGATATGCCTGTAATTCCCAATATTGTACCAAGAGGCTTCCAGGGTATTGAATTTGGAGGCAACCATACTCTTAAACAGCATTTTTCCTTGGTACATGATCCAGCCCAACATAATTTTCCTGATGATGGACCATTTATGACTCCAAACAAGTTGGAAATTCATTTATTTATAAATAAAATTATGCTTTCACTGGTATGTTTCAGAACTATATTGATTTCAGTAAGATTCCTCTGTGGAGGTTATCAGGTATATAAAAAGCCTCAAGAATAACAAAGGAGTCTTGCTTGCTTGTTTTAGTTAGAAACCAAAGGTGTTTGTAAAGATCAAATCTTAATTGATCAAAACAGTCAAATTGAAACAGAAATCGTCCAAAACAGTCAAAAAGCTTTGAAAAGGCAAATACCACAATATTAAAAACTATGGTAACAAACAGTAGTCCTTTTCTTGTCAACTGTCTGCCTCAAGTTACATGTACATAGGATAGATTTATGTCTACGTTTTAAAGCAATTTTGTTTCTTCCTGGTCATTATCTCCATATCCACATTTCAGATGCAAATCCACAATAAATGGGTGTGATAAGAGGGCACACACAGCAGACAGGTTTCCTATATAAAATTTGGGTTCCCTTTGGCAAGTACCTGTTGAAATATTATTGGATGATGGCAGTACACCTAGGGCTTCTGTGACTGGGTACTCACCTTATCCATATCTGGGATGGTGGGTGTGGAAATTCGTACACCAGTCTTTTTGAGACAGGCGCCACAGTCACACCCCAGCATTATAGTCCATCTTAGGACAGACTGGGAACAGAGACAATTTTAGGCCTGGGCAAAGAGGGTGTGGCTCTGGGAGTGGCACATTCACATCACTGTTGGCAGAAGGTAAGCGAGGGCGTGCTGGGTAGGCCAACACAGCTTGGCCCCTCCAGTTCCAACCCCAGAGCTCACAGGCTGTGTTTCAAGGACGCTGTGGCTGCACACAACAGAATACCCTTCCTAGGGCAAGATGAGGTGGTTCCGTGGCACACACATCTGATAGTGCCTAGTTCTGGGTGTCAGACCCTGCTCTTCACACCACTTCTGAGCTGAGAAGAGACCAGCAGCCCTTCACCTGGGCTCATTTCTGTTGGCTGAAATTGAGATTATCTGAATGTAGGATAGTTCCAATTGGGATGAGAACCTCCTTGGAGGAATGGAAATGCACCTTGGCATCCCCCAGCATCTGACCTGCAAAGACTGAAGCTGGCCTTCCATTCTACTTAAATGCAAGGTACAATTGAAACCTTTCTTGCTTCCCAACAATCATTTTCCAAGCTTGCTTGCTTTGGGGAAGAAGAAAAGAAAAAAAACTGCAGCAATATCCAACAGCTGCTGACCATATGGAGAGGAAATGGAGTGAAATGGTTGAAGAACCCAGATTTATTTAATACGCACAAAATATTCAGAAGAGTTGGCAAGCTGATAAAATAGAATATTCTCAGAATAAAATCAAAGCAAATGGCAACAAAAACAGAACCCTCTTTTTTTTCTTTTTTCTGTTTAGACTCAGGGATTGTGTAAACTATTTGCTGTGGGGAGATTTTTGCCAATTTCAGCTAAAGTAAGAAGCAAAAGTTACTAGGTTGAAGTTACTAGGCCAAAGGATAAATCCTGGGTCACAACAACTTTGTCATCTCTCTCGAAGGTCTCAAGAAATCATAAACATGTGCAAAGAACATGCAAACAGTACAGTACCAAGGATAGCTGTCCACATGCATAACTTGCCCCAACAACAGGCTTCTGGTTAGTTCACTAATTTAAGACACCATATATGGCACTTCCTGTATATTCTCCTTGTAAGCGATATCCTTGCATTTAGGCTATTCTATCTGGTTATGTCCAGTTTCCCCCTCCCTTACCAGTTATGAGCATCCTGTAGTGTTTTTCCACTGTAACTGTCATTTGCATGGCAAGGGGTATAAAAGAGCCCTGACTCTTAACAATAAAGAACCTGCTTGCTTGCTTTCACTTCGCAACCATCCAGCGTTAGTGCAGTTCATCACAATTTACAATGTTTCCAAACCTATCTTACAAGCATACTGGCTTTTGGTGTGATAGGAAAATAAGATCAGAAAAATGTGGAGCCATAATAACCTTGGAGAGAAGGCTTAAGAAACTTTGGAATAACTTGCAGTAGGAAAAGTAGCTACAGTCTCTGGCTTTCTTTACTCAGAAAAACTTGGACCCTGAATACATGGTTCTTTCTATACCTGTACAAATGAACCTTTGTATATCTGGATTTTCTTTTTTAAATAAATAGTAACTGCTGAGGAATCTATTTTTAGTAGTGTGTCCACATTGGGATTTTGAGGATATGTGTTCACTATTTATTGTTTTGGGGTTTCTTCCTCAGCCTGGGAAGGTCACTCATACATTCTGTGAGCACTAGGGGAGACTTCCTGGTATCATTTAGTAGCCCCTGATTTACAACCATCATACTAAAGCAAAGACAGCAACAACTGTAGTAGAATCCAGAGAATATTAAATCATATATTTTTTCAACACAGCCTTTATTTTCCTTTTTAACAGTTTAAAAAAACATTTGTTAATGGTTGTGTACAAATGAAGTCAACTCACAGTTTGCAAAATAAAATAAAATAAAAACACATGGAAACAACTGCTGAGAAAAGACATTTGTTTTCCACCATAAAATCCAAGGCTATGATTTTTCAAAAGTGGGGATGCCTCATCCCCATTAAAATGAACTGGTCAACTGCATCCCCTATGCAGCTATAAACACATTAGCTTTAATGCTTAAAAGGGGGGAAAGGGCTAAAAATAAGTCCTACGATGCTACTCTTTCTGAAACTGAGAAGTTGCCAATGAAAGTGTTAAGTCTAAGATATTTATTCACAGCATATACCTGAATTTGTCATGCTGTTGCATCAGACCTGCATGCTCCTCAGCTATCCCCAGCAGAAAGAAGTGAAAATCATTTTATAAACAAATAAAATACCTTTAACTGAGAGTGCTTTTATTTGCTTGTTTGAAGGCAACCGTTCTTCCAAAATATCTGCCAAAACGCGTAACTGGGAGCTCCCTATGACATAAATTAACAAAAACATACTTCTGAGAGCTTAAAAAATAAACAGAAGGTGATTCCTATTTCATGGCCCTGGGAGAAAATAGGATTTATGCTTGACATGTAGAACTGCATTTGCCCTATGCCTCTGGTATAATCCAACTGTAGTATTACAACAAACCAACTAAAACCATTTTCCATATTACTCCAAATCCCTCCTTCCTCCTTAATGTTTTTCTCCCTATCAAATGAAAATGGACGTGTGTGTAGCTAGCACTCTTTGAAGGATCAGCTGGAGCAGATGGGTAGCAACGCTTCAGAACTTCCACAATACTTGATGCCCTTCAGATCACAACTAAAGGCTGCTTTATACATCACATTAACCCTGCATATAGGTACTCTCCCCATGGTGAAGGCTATACACCATTGTAAGTTTGAGGCATTAAGCAGGAAGTATGAAGGTTCTTACAGACATTGGCTTCCCAGCAAAGCTTTTATTTAGCTGGCAGCAAGGGAAATGCTCATGCCATGTTTTACATGATGGCATGCAAGTATCTTCTAAATGGAGATTGCCTCTACCTAAGAATGTAACCTTTGAAGTGGACATTTAACAGAAGAAGATAAAAATAAGATGGTTCAAAAGACAGACTGTGACACATGCTTGGTGTTTTGTTTTGTTTTAATTAGAACCCATTTCCTTCCCCTTCCCTATCAAAGACAACATGAACAACGATATGATTTTTTTTTAAAATGCACTTATTAGATGCCAAGATCACTGCTGGTTTAAATTGGCTCAGTTCCATTAGCCTAAGAGTCCTAGGAGCTCAGTACTATTTTCTTCTAAGCTTCTATGGTGTATAGTCAGATGACATAAATTTTAGCAGGCCCTTGCGCATAGCTTTATAAATGTGAAGAATAAAATTTGGTTCTGTGAACCAATTTTATTCCAACAACATTCACAACTATAGCTTTTCCAGAAAACCACAAAAATATACTAAGAAGAACAGCCTGAATAGAAAACAGAAGGGGGGAAATAACCAAAGCTTGAATAATGAGCCTCTAAAAAAATCAGTTTGGTTTTTCTACCTTCTAATCACTATACAGATCAGGTCTTTACATACAAAAGATCCCCAACCCACTCCCCATAAAAGCAGTGCAGAAAAAATGCTAACCAAAACATCTGGTGTAAACAATTCATCTTCAAAAAGATGCACACAACAAAAAGACAAAACTCTTAGAAGAGTTGATGGTTTTCAAAATGAAAAGCAAGGGGGAATATATCAACTTGCTACCCTAAATGTAACTAAACGACCTGTCTTCCAACTATACTTTGCACACTTGGTTTGGAACCTGTACCTATTTAACACTCCTAGACTTTCCAACTTGATATACAACCTGATATACAACTTGATATACAACCTCTCACATATTAAAACTGCCACAAAACTTAGGTGTGGTTAAAACTCAGGGGTCCACTACTAAGCAGGAATTTGCTGTTAGTGTTAAGGCTGTCAAGTAGCAATTCCTGTTTTAGCATTAACCTCTCAGCACTTAGCGAAAGATGGGGGCTGGAATAATTTTTACCTAGGCAAGAATAGACCAGGTTGCATTTGCACTCCTTGACAATTATCCCTTAACCAAGGTGAGAATATTAAATATTATGTTGGCACCATCCTTCATAGTTCAAATCTCAGAAGCAATTCAAGTGCAGATTCACAGAAAGAATTATTTCCTAACCCCAAACCAAGCTTTTCAACTCATGGCCAAATGGAAGACTTAGGAGGCAACAGTCACTTTCTTGACACAAACTGCCATGGATAGTTTCAGCATACAGTAGTGACAATGTATAGATTTGTACGTCCTCCTTCTGTTGCCATAAATTAAAAGTGATGAACAAATCTCTAAAGTCTTCCTTTTAAAACTTGAATATCCACCTTAAAATAATAAGAGTTTAAGCTGCTAGGGCCAAACAGGCAGGAAAAGGGCAGGGGAGGGAACTTGTCACAGATTTAATACAGGTTATAATAATGGTAATTCACAGCCTAGATTTAAACAGTTCTAACAAATGAGGTAGATAAGAAAACAAAACTTCAAATGCAACATGGGAAAATGACTAATCTGAGATTCAACTGAAAAAAATTCACCAAGTTACTAAAATGATACATTCCATTTATATCATACAAGCTTCGTCTCAAACATCACAGCAGAAAAGTGCCTTAAAGAACACCCCCAAACAAGTTCACAGTTTGATATTTTGTCATCATACCCAAAAGTAAAATATAAGCAGAAGAGAGGGAAAGAAACTGAACAGTAAATGTTGCACATTAAATGTAAAAAATTCAAAACCATGCTGAGTATTTTTCTTCCTCTGTCAATCATGCAAGCTAGTGCCCCTTTCTTAGTTTTCAAATCTATACCCAAGGCCCACATGACATGTTATCGCAATGGTGTCACAGAGACAATCAGTTGTCATGATGCTGTGGTTCCAGAGCAACAAAAAAGGTGTGGGCCTTGTTTACATCTCTCAAGACTCCAGAGCTTCAAAACCTAGAGGCAGACTGGGTTAGCTGTTCTTGCTCCAGGATGGAGATCCTACTTCCTGTGGTGTGCAAGCTCACTTTTTCTACTCATGTTCAAACAATTTTTACCATGTTTAAGAAACTCATGGATACCTGGATAGCCAGAGAATGTTGTGAATTGGAAAAAAAATGACAGTGCACATCATAAACGACAATAACCTGTCTGCAGGTCAACTGACCACAAAGGCAGAAAACTAGATGGTGTGAAGGCGGCATGATGGTTGCTGGAAACAACAACCTTCAACTTCTCTCTTTCATGCAATGTCTGCACCATGTCATGATACACATTTTATACTTGGATGAGATCATCCCACTCCCAGATATAGAGAAACCAGCGTATAAAGATATCATGTTCTCTATAAGTGAATATTAGGAGGAGGGAGGAAAACTATGGAAGTTATTTTTAACAGAAGCCAGGTATCCTTCCATCCCAACTAACCAGAAAGGGTGCAGCCATCAACACGCAGGTACTAAAGAGAGATTATTTCACTACCACTCTTCTTATTGCCTTTCAACATACAGGCAAACGGTTAAACCTTCCAAAAGAGGAATTCCTATTGCCAACTGTAAAACAACTGCTCTTGGAGGACATCGGCCAAAGTAGAATAGACAGGAGAGCAAACGGCAGAACATAGTCATGAGGTAAGCTTTGTAATGTAACAGGGAATTGTGACAGCGCCCGTGGATGCTTCATAGATGTATACCAGTCTCCAAGGACGCATGCTTGTTGCTCACAGTGTGTGTGCCTCCTGCAGAAGCACTGATGTACTGCTGCCTTTTCAAAGGCACACACAATTGCCACAATAAATTTCTGAAGCAGCGCTCATTGCTATTTCCTAGCAGCTTGTGTTTTCAAGCATTTCAAGTTAATTAACTTGGCAACACATTTGAAATACAGCTCAGAATTCCATTCTTTCCTGTGAGCCCTTGCAAACAAACAAAAAAAGTATTTCCTGACAAAGTGTCTATTGAAAAGAGATTTTTTTTTAAATAGGGCAGGTTACTGTTTTATGTAACAAAACAAACAAACAAAAAAGGACTTAACACTGTTCTTTCAGTTCTTCAAAGTCAATCCCACACCCCCAAGAATATACAACTCAACACTGCTGCAGATCACTATGGAATATACAGCAATGTAACATCAAACCTCAGACTACAACTACTTTTTTTTTTGCCTTTCCAGTAAAAATCTGAAAAGATGCTATAAGATTATCTATCACAAGGCACTGCAAATGTTTGCAGGCAGAACAAGGAGGCTGCAATATGCATGGGAAACAGGTCCTTTTGCTCATGGCACAGTGAGCAGAACCACCACTAAACCTTTATCTCCAAGATTCAGTAGAGCTCTGGATACCATTTCAAGAGAAGGAAGCTCAAGCAAGTAGCTTCTCTCTCTAGCTATTCAAATAAAGGCAGTCCTAACAGCCCAGTTCACAACAGCAGTAAACCAAGGTATTTTGCTTTAAGATTATTTAATACCATTGTTCTAAATGGGATGGAACTGGTGGAAATTTAAATACTTAATCTTAATTACACCACAGAGAGATGCATTCTCCTTCCATTTTCTTCCTCCCATCAGCAACACTGCATATCTCTTACAAAATGACAAAGATAAATATTTAAGTCTGCGAATTCAGATGAAAATAAGCTTTGGAGTTCCCAGATTCCAAATAGATGAATGCAGGAATCTAAGCACGAAACAAATTTTTCAAATTTTCCGGGGTCGAAAATAAAAAAAACCCTTTAATACAAAAAAAATGTGAAAATTTTCAACAAAGTGAAAAAATAAAGACACTATACTATACAAATAAGAACCAGCAAACTAAGATCACCTCCCAAACCAATTAAATCAAGGTGGTCCTCAAGTAATCTCTTGCCAAGACAAATTTGCAAGCATTGTCCTTGTGGGGTAGCTGAAATATATAGTAATTTTAAAATTAGGATGCTATAAAGAGTATTCCACTCCAAAAAGTGATCGTCTCTTTTGTGTCAACTAGGCAAGTTTCCACATCTCTTGGGATGTTTGAATACATTATCAAAACCAAGAACGCCTGCCTCGAGCACCCCAGCATTATTCTCTTGCCATACAGCACTTAGATTTACTCAAGTTGCAGAAGTTCTCTATGATGGGTTTAATCTTGGCATTAGGTGTAGGAGCACACCAACACTGTAAGTGTTATACAATGGAAGAGACAGCACTGTTCTTTTAATTCCAATATAAGGCAGCTCACTAAATGCAGAACAATGTGCACATGACCCTGTTTCCACACATAACTTCCAGTCCACAAAAATGTGTTAAGAATGTGTTATAAATGAGGTACAAATAAGTGAGATGGGACAATTTCTCAAAAGACAGACAAAAACAAAACCAACCACCCCCAAATATCCAAGGTGATTCCCCAATGTGACCCTTCTCTTTTTGCTGCTGGCCTCATCCCTCCATAATGTATGACTTTAGCTGCTTTTTAAAAAACCCACAGACCCTAAACTCAAGGACAGTAATTAGGCCAAGAACCCAAACACATCTACTGAATTGAGTGTGCGTATGAGGATCAAGCTGCCATCAAAAAAGCAGCTGAATTGTATTGCCCGAGAATAACTGTAGACCTTGCAAAGTTAGGACATTTTATGCATCTCCTTTCAGTAATTCTGAAAACCCCACCTGCCCCACAAAAGGCCTATTGGTTGGGCAAGGCAGGCATTTCAAATAGGATTCAAAGACAGCTAGTTCTACTAAAATTTAAGACTTTTTTTATACTGCGGGCTACCTTATCATCTGGGTTGTCAATGAAACCAGATAGAAACATAACATTAAGGAGAAACCATAGTGTCCTTTTTGCTGCTGTTCCCACCCCTTCAGTAAATTCATTCCAATGTCACTATCAGCCCCTAAAAAAAAGTGGCAACTGAAGCTAACAAGGGAAGATTGGGCAAGAACGTTAGGAAAGGCTCATTCATAAGCAGCACAAGGGCATACTATCCATCTCAGGATCAATGAGATGCAGATGCCAAAGCTCTCTCAAGTACGTCTTTAAAAAAATCCCCCCCAAAGAATATTAAATCAAGTATTGAAAAAGGAGAATGCAAAGGCAGTCTCCCACAACATCACTGCACTGGAGAATTCACCCCAAAAGTCCAGGCCGCAGAATGCAAGGCAGAGGAATGGAATCATGAGTTACAGGCACAGTCCCATATTTATCATCCTCTAGCCATCCGCCTTCACTTGGGACCTGGGGGAATGGGAGCTGGGTTTTGCGCAGGTGAAGCTGGAAAGGCAGGCATGCTCATCCCTGGCTGAAATGGTCCCACAGGCTGCGCGGGGACAACAACGGACTGTTGAGCTGTTCCTGAAATGCCTACCCACTGCACTGGGTAAGCGGTCCCCGCCATGGTGCTGTACTGACAAACATGGGGCACACTGTATGGTGTTAGTGTGCCGGAAAAGGGTGACATGGGAAGTCCTTGGGGCAAAGGCGATGGTACAGTCCCACGGATCTGGGAAAGTGAAGAAATCCACGTGGATGTGTAGCCCACGGTAGATGCCGTCGTCTTTAAAAACAAAAGACACAAGACGTTATTGAATACGAGACAGATCGATATTCATCAGTTATTCTTAATGCACACCATTTGATCCTGTTTCTAGATTCTGCAGCATTTGTTGTTTCTGCCAAAGAGGGAGCATGGACTTAGGATTCAAGTACAGAAAATGAAGAAACTCTATCTTTTAGTGGCTAGATGGAGATTAGAAGAGTCACATCACCATGAAGCCCTCACTGAACTTCACAATGCTGTTGTGAGAATGAAATGAATATAACTCTAGGAAATATGCTTTGAACTCCTTGCAGAAAAGACAAACTATAAACTGAACTGAGAATCATTGAACCTTCACAACTGCTCTAAAGAGAAAGTCAGGATTTTAATTAAGTTCAACTTGATGGACTTCAAAACTGCACTAATTCCACATACTGTAGGGCCCTCAGGACAATCTTTGCCTACCATTCTAGGCATCTGGCAAAGACTCACTGGCAAAGATTGCTGTAGAATGTAGGTAGGTTGCTTTAACAATAAACATTGGCCTTTTTGGGTGGTCTGGGACTCCTTTCAGCCATCTGCTTCTCTGTCTTCCTCCCAAAGCCAAAAGCTGTTTCTAAGTGCATGCTTCCAACACCGGGCATGGAGCCTACAGATGTCCCCAGCACATGTATATGTGCTTCCCATTGCTTCTCAGCTCCATGAGTGAAATACAAGATTCTTAAACTTAAAAAGAAAAATCTAAAACCTGTTTGGATCTCCTTAGCAAGTTTTAGTCAAATATTAGCTATTAAATCTGGGGCTACTCTTCCTTAAGAAATAATCCTCACCATGCTTGAGACAGTGCTTCTTAAATATAAGTACTTCACAGTAATACCTGGTTTAAGAAAGGTATCTACTCAAAATGCTTGGGGTAGTTTGTATTCCAACATGACGGGATTTTATCAGCTAAAATTAAGAACATGTGAAAGAGGGTTCCTTGCTTCACAAAATCTCTGGAAATTTCTCCGGATGGATGGATGGATGGATGGATGGATGGATGGATGGATGGATGGATGGATGGATGGATGGATGGATGGATGGATGGATGGATGGATGGATGGATGGATGGATGGATGGATGGATGGATGGATGGATGGATGGATGGATGGATGGATGGATGGATGGATGGATGGATGGATGGATGGATGGAGTAGTGAAGAGCTCAAGACCATCATGTAGAAATGCAGCAATCAAATAGATGGATGGATGAATAGGGCAGTGCGAGGGCTCAAGAACAAAGGCTTTCCACTACTCTGTCTACTTCATCACAAAGTTCTCCCCTCAAGAAGAATCTCATCCCCTCACCTCATATGCTTTGTTCCAGCTGTCAGCATCTAGCCGGTGCTTGTTCTGTTTGATTTGATTCAGGCTTGGCTTGATTAGGGAGTTCCCAACCTTTTCTTTTGTCCAGTCATCCACCAATTTGTGCAAGTCATCTGTGAACATGCCCTTCTTACTGGCTGTAGTCTGCTGACATGAGGCAGTGCTGCTGACAATGCACACTTGGTCTAGGGAGGAAGGTTGGAAAACTCAAATTTCAGAAGGCTGCCTCAAAACATCAAAACAGCCCTTTTCCCAGTTGGGAAAACTAAGTGAACAATCAACAACAACAACAAAACTTGTTTTCTGTAACAGGAAAAATAAGATTTGCACTTTGCATAATGCTTGCAACTCAGAAGAATTAATATATTTAAGTGCTGGGAGAATCACAGGTTGCTGACCATACCTAGAGGCAGCTGAGAGCAAGGAATGGTGGTGGTGTTAGATGCTGTAAAGTCATGTTTGATGCCTGACAAGTGTTCAGGATTTCATCCTGTCTCTAGTAATCTCTCCCAACTCTTCCAACATCATAGTAATTTATTAAATGTGCCACTACGAGAAGCTGATTTTTTTTTAAAAAAAACCCATCACCATGGATATAAAGTGCCCATGTCAGCTGTCAAAGGGTGTTTTTCCACTGCACTCCTTTAATCTGGATCTAAGAAGATCTGGATCTAAGGAATGGGTACTTCCCTTAATCCGGATCTAGTAGATCCGAATTAAAGGAAGAACCCAATGTGTTTCCATGGGTGGTCTAGCACCTAATAGCAATGGGTGCTAGCCTGCCTGCTTTGGAAACACTGAAGCACCCATGTGGCAAATCCGGATTGACCCACAAGGGGTCTGCCTGTCACCACAGGTGTTTTGAGAGACAGGGGGTGCAATCTCCAAAGTTGCCTTCGGAGATTAGCAAAGTCCCTGAATTCCCTCCGAAGGCAGCTGCGAAGTCCCTCCAGAAGCAACTTCGGAAATTAGCAGGTTCCGAAGAAAAACCCCTTGCCAGAGCAATGCAGCTATCAAAGGCTGCAAAGGCTCCAAAGGGTCTTTGAAGTTAGCTAAAGGGGAATAAAACCAAGGGAGTAAAGGAGTGCAGAGGTTTGAGTTTTCTCTTTCTCAGGGAGGTAACCTTACTGCCCCCCTGGAAGAGAGAAATTTCAAGCCCCATGTTGTTGCCTGTTAATTATTTCCTTACCCAAGCCTGATTCATCCAAGCAGAAAGAGGTGCATAATTAATTATCTCCTTGCTCTTGTCTCCTGCTCTTGCCCCTTAATTCATGGCTGTAAAGAGCAGGGAAGATTTTTAAAAACAGACAGGAACTATGGGGCAAGAGTAGGAGACAAGAGCAAGGAGCTCATTAATTATGCACCTCTTTCCGCTTGGATGAATCAGGCTGGGGTAAGGAAATAATTAACAGGCAGCAATAAAGGGGTTGCAGGGGCTTGAAATTTCTCTCTTCCAGGGGGGCAATAAGGCTACCTCTCTGTGAAAGAGAGAAAACTCAAGCCTCTGCGCCCACTTACTCCCTTGTTTTTACTCCCCTTTCCCTAACTTCAAAGACCCTTCAGAGCCTTTGCAGCCTTTGACAGTTGCATTGCTCTGGCAAGGGGTTTTTCTTCAGAACCTGTGCTAATCTCCAAAGTTGCCTTCGGAGGGACTTCGGAGATGCCTTTGGAGGGACTCCAAAGGGACTTGGAGGTACTCCGAAGTCTTAACTTTGGGGCACCCCCCCCATGGATGCCTCCCCTCCTGAGCCTCCTCTAGACCCCATTACCCAATTGCAGTGGAAACAGGCTCCCTATAATCCATATTTTAAGACTGAAGACCCCATTGTAGACCCCTTTAATGGGGTCTACAGAGAATCTGGATTATAGGTCCTGAAGAACCCATATGATCCAGATTTCCCTGGAAACAGATGTGTACCTAATGGGGTCCATGGTTGAAATGGGGTCATCCGGCTCTCAGCCAAATGGGTCCTTAATGGGTGCTTAAATGGGTACTTTCTGCCAGTGGAAAAACACCCAAAGGCTGAAACTGCTGTATAAACACTCATCTGTAACCCACAGACTTAAAATACACCACTGACACTATTTATTTCACAGAAGGACACCATCATCAGGAAGATATCAAAACACAAAAAACTAGAAATTTTGTTCTGTTCTGTGCTGCCCAAGTGTAGGCTCACAGATGTCAAGGGAATGGAAGACTTCCAACAGGAACATTTCTTATGGGGTTTAGCAACATGGCATGGAAAGTGCACCTTAGTCAAATTCAGTCCCGTGTCAAGGAAGATACTCAATGGGTAATCAGTATATAAAATGTTGCAAATGGAGGTTTTCCATTTGTTAGTCCAGCATCGGATGGTGTGTGTCAATACCTTGGCTAGTCTCTGCCTGGGAACAGCTCTGGTGCAGCAAATGGGCCTGAATACTCAGCTGATAGTCTATCACAGAGGCAGCAGTGGTAGCACAACAGCATTCTGTAAAGCAGAGGCGGAAGATAAATCAAGTTTACAATTAAAAAAGTAAGGTTTGCTGGGGTGGAAGCAATAACAACATTACTTATAAAACTGATTCAGGAATGAGGACACCCAACTGGCATTTATTCTTAACAGAGTGGGGGGTTTTTTGGGGGGAGGGGTTCTTTTGGAAAGTCTCAGGACACATATTCTTAACAGGTTTTATGGGGGGAGATCAGAAGACCTTGGGAGTCTGGGAAAAGAAAAACGTCCAACGTAAAATTAGCAGCAAAGAAATTCCCTGGACTGTATATTAACAGATTCTTCCATCATAAATGAATACTGAACTCTTGTTTTCCTTAAAGGAAATGCCACTCACAACTTTTAACTAAGGTATCCATGAGCCATTCACATTCCCTTACCACCAGCAACGATGCCATTGTCAACATGAGAGAGAGACTGTGGTCTACTGCGCAGCTTGCTTTTGAAAGACTTGGGACGTCTGGGAGAAGAGAGCTGCATGGAGATGTCTGATGATTCTGACCTGCTCTCTTTGATGGAGCGGAGCCTCTCATATAACTCCTGCAGCTCTCGGTTCTGCTGAGCCTGAAGGTTCACTACTTCCTGAATGTGTCTATATGGAAAAGGAAGAGCAAAGCGTTACACCAAGAAGTAAGCCTTCTGATGTTCTCCTCAGCAGCAAATTTAAACACAAGTAACTGTCCTAAAAAGACAATTTCCAGAGAAGCAGCAGGCAGCTTGATAGTAAGAACGTTAAGGGCCACTAACATTTTCTACTACTTTCTGTGGCTCCCTGTAGGGTACAACCATTAAAGAAGAATAATTGGTTTTAACACCCACTTTGCTCACTCTTAAGGGTGAAAAGTGGCTGACAAAACTTCTGTTCTTCTCACCACAACAAACACCCTGTTTGAGAGCTCAGAAAGAAAGCCATTACTAGCCCAAGGTCACCCACTTCATGGAGGAGTGGGGAATCAAACCAGGAGACTACCAGATAAGACTCCAACACTAACCATAAAACCAAACTGGCAAGCGGCTGCATGGCATATGAGATAGTCAACTGGGGGACAAGGACAGAGGCAATAGAAGGTTTGTGA
This sequence comes from Aspidoscelis marmoratus, assembly GCA_014337955.1. Taxonomy (NCBI): domain Eukaryota; kingdom Metazoa; phylum Chordata; class Lepidosauria; order Squamata; family Teiidae; genus Aspidoscelis; species Aspidoscelis marmoratus. Next base: position 1,531,390 of record MTQE01001795.1, read on the forward strand.
AGGAGAATGATGGGTTGAAAAAGCAAGTTGTCTCAGCTGGATCTAAACAGAAGACTCTCCGCCCACCGTTGCAAAGTAAGCATTTGGGATCCCCTGCCTGTGAAACTTGAGCTTCCTAGCAGGTTACGAGTCTGGGTTGAGCCTTTTATACCTGCAGAACTAGGTTCTGAAATGGAGGGATGACAGCAAATCTCGCATGTTGTGTGATTTATCTCCATATAATTGGTACTTTGTGGTATTGATACAATATGTGCTAAATTCAAGGAACTTCTTACTTGAAAAAAAATATTCCTCATATTTTCCTTGATCGCATTTCTCTTTCCCTCAAGTGCAACACCGGTTTGCCCTCCAGTTTCCCAGTCTTGCTTGTCCCATCCACTTGAGCCAGTGTGAGCCCTTGCATCTATCTTACCTCTCCTTCCTTCCTTAGCAAAATATTGCTTCTTTGAGGGTCCTAAATATTTTCAGTATCGATCAGAAGCAGTATTTGCAAGGGATGTATGGAGAAGGAAACAACCTCCTCATACAGGGACACTTATGGATTTACTGGCATCTTCTTGCATGTCCCACAGTTTACACAGTGGAAGGTGGTATGGAAACACACCATCTAAAGGTTCTGAACAGTATAAAGGTTGAAGAGAAGGTAATTCATCAACAATCCCTGCTCTCTTGTCCTTGCTAGGGTCTTCTTTAATCAAGTTGTGTCCAAGCTAAATAGACAAATCAACCATCTGGAAGTAGCAGACTGGATCTAAAACAGCCTTTTCCCCACATATTTACTAAGCCCCAGATCCAAAACTACCGTAACAGAAGCACAGAAAAAAAAATCTCACTAGATCCACATTTTGGCTACTTTGCTCCTATCAGAATTCTTACAAGCCTTTTACAAGTGCCCTTACTTCTCACGCAAACGCTGGAGCTCCACCTTCAGGTCCTCATCTTCAATCTCAGATTCATCATCACTGCTCATTGGGGACGATGGGGAGTAAAAAAGAGAACTCCTCCTGTTGGGGTGGGCACCACTCTTCTCCTCTTGTGACCGCTGGCCTCGGTCCCAGGCCTCTAGGCTACCCCCCAAGGGGGCAGAGAGTTCGCTGTCAGAACTAGGCTGCTTCCGTACACTTTTGACCCAAGGGTCCGAGGAAGACTGCATGCTGCTGGCTGTAGCCGAGGTTTCCTCCAGATCCCTTTGCTCAGGGGTGGTAGAAGAGGCATCTGTTTCACCCACTGCATTGACCAGTGTAGCTTCTTCTCCCTCTCCAAAAGACTTCTCTTCTGCTCCAGGCTCCAATGGAAAAGGCATCTCACAGGACTCACTTAATGAACCAGCTGGAGCCAGTTGCTGTGGCACTGTGATAACCTGAGGCACAACCAGAGAAAGAAGAGCAACCAGAGAGGACATGTTATTTTTCTAGAAAGCAAGATTTTCAAAGCTGAGTGTCAAGTGGAGTCCTCAAAATTACTAAATGTTCAGGTTGCAACATTGCAATATGAAACACGCCTTTACATTCCCAATGCCTTTTAAATTGATGCATTTATTATGCTCCATTCAGAGTGACAAGAAGCCTGGGTTCATGAGGCCTCATTTTGTTTTATTTTCTTTTTAACTCATTTCATTTCCCAAAGACCTCAAACAACATAATTTGAAATAGTAAGCATTAAAAATCAATACTTTCAATATACTAAACAAAAGCTGTACAAGTAAAAAGGATTTATGTACATCAACCTAAAATCTATAAAATGCACATAAAAGCTTTGGCTTCTATGGCCTAAATAGCAAATTCTTACCTTCCATTCAAAAAAAGGGAAAACAATGTAACAGGCCATGCTGATACAGGAATGGGATCACGGTGACATAAATGCCAGGTTACTTTATAGCTAAAAATGCCAACAAAGCAAAGGGAGAGAATCACCTCCGTAATCAAATTTTTTAAAAAATAAGGTTTTCAGAACTACTAGGTTTCTCAAGAGAGAGAAAAAAAATCAGATGAAAGAAAACCACCACTCAGCAAAAATGATTATAGGATCCTTTAAAGTTTGCTTTAAATTAATAGACACCAAGATGCCTTGGCAAAGCCTGCCAGGAGATCCTGTGAACTGCAGCAAAAGTATCCACAGCTGTGTGACGAACAGAGAGGACAAACAAGGTGGATTCATAGAGACTGCGACACAATGAAAGGAGGGGGAGGAACGAGAAAGAGAATGGGGAAGCATAGCCATTTCAACCACAGTGAGCTACAGGACCTGATACAGACCTGTATACTGCTCATCATGAAAATACACCGAAGGAATGTAAAACACAGCTATAACTATAATAAAATGAAAATGCACAAAGAATTAGTGCAGAAAGCAGCCAAGGATGCCACCCTTCCCTTTTGTGGGGAAACCTGGAATATTGGAAAAGAAAGCCAGGCAACAAGTCATCCCAAGAGCAAGACCCAGATTTGACCAAATCCTTTTAAAAATGTATAGAAAAATGATTTATTCAAAAACTTCACTTGAAAAGCAAAAGCAAAAACTAGAAAATTAAAAAAAATCACTATTCACAAAACTATCAAATCTTTAACAAGTAAATATTCTTACAATTTAGCAAACTTATTTATTAAAAAAAATATTGTGCAATTCCCATGGGATTTATTTGATAACTGCCGCAATATCTGCAGGACGAGGAAAGGGGCGCTTACAAGCTTAGTGCTTCCTCTTCCTGTGCATTAAGAAGACTGGTATATTGTAGTGCTGTTCTGAATGCAACACTGTGCTGATTTGATTATTGTACCCCTCAAGATCTCCAGAGGAGGAGGGAAGATAACACTGGGGATTCCCCAGTGATGATCCTGATGGGCAGGGGTATCCCTCACTCCACTCAGCAAGACTGCCACCAGGGATTCCCTTGCTGCAATCTGGATAGGCAGGGGCTGTTTTAACTCATTTCTGTGCTATTCTCCACTGTTCCCAAAGCTGAATTTTACAGCACTATGAACAATTTCGGTTCAACTAGACTTCTTTCACCAAGGCTGTCTCTAGACATGTGGCATAACCCACAATTGTTTTGACACTATGATAGGAATGCCAAATCCTGCTTCTAGCACAAACTTCAAATGGAAAACATTGTTCTTAAGGTAGCCCAGGACATGTAACTAACTCCCAAGAAACAGGGAGATTGGGTTTTCCCCTTCTCCTGTTAGCAATTTCACTATGGGCGAATCCCCACAGCAAGCTTATTTCACTTTCCCTAAACCGAAATAATAGAACCAGATGCAAACATGAATTTGCCTGTTCCCATTACTTTTAACTTAATCGCATTGGATCCGGATTCTGAGGATCGTACGTGGGGTACGTGACTCAAGTGGCTACTTTTTAAAAGCCGCTTTTCGGGGCTGCCCTGCCCTCTTCCTCCTGGCATGGACGCGCCACCCATAAGGGACCCCTTCACCGAGCCTAACTGGGTGGCTGGGTGGCTGCCGCTTCCATGGAGGGAGGAAAAATGGCAGCGGGCAGCCAGCCAGCAATTCTTTCCCCTCCTCTCCCCATTGCTCAGGGCACAAAGCAGCAGCAGCAACTAAAGCCCCTTTGCTTTAAACATTCACATTCAGCTGCTTTCCTTCCTTCCTTTCCCTTTCTAAAGTCAGAACTTTTAGAATTGTGTAAAACTGCAACATTGTTATCAGGTTGAAGTGGTTCCATCGTTACAGTGTAGCACTGCTCTTAAGGGTGGATTTTTAACACTGAAATCACTGTCAGAGGGAAACCCTAAACATGGATTCTCATCCCTTAAAACGGTACTGTCCGCACAGTAAAAAATGTAAAACGTTTCAAGCGCACGATCTGGAGTGAGACCTGTTGAAATCAGGATTGAGATTCACCACGCTTTGGGGTAGTATAACACAGGGAAAGTGTGTTAAGCCAAACTGCCGTGCGGACTCCGATGATTGAAAACGTTTTGAATCCGACATAAGGTTGCCGTGAAGACACGGCCCATGTTTTCTACGAAAGAAAGTCCCATGCAAGAATATTGAGGGCATCCCTAAAGACACACGAGACCACCATGGGTAAAACACCGCGTGCAGGTTTTTGTATACCTGCAAGGTTCTGCTAAGTCTACCCTGCACATCAGTGGCACTGTCCACAAGAGAAGTGTGTCTTTGCCTCTCCCTCTTCATGAACAGCCTCACAGTGCTTCTCTTGCTCTCTTCTGGGGATTTGTGACCAGCAGTGAATCCTGATAAGTTATGGTGGTGCGATAATTGTGTAAGCCCCCAGATCAGCAATGAAGGGTGAGAAAGTACCCCCCCCCTTGCAACTATCACTCTTGGGGAATTACTCTGATGTAGCCATGGCTTGGAAAGCTACCTCCCCTTTCAGATTTTGTGGTGAAGGCTCTAAGGCTTTGGGGTGCAGCTGCTTTTCCCTTCTTTTGAGCTCTAAACCAGCTAGGCAAGAGATCCAGATTCAGAAGGAGCACTGTTTCCAACCCTTTAAGCTGGAAATGAGGCTGGAAGGGACAAACGTCTTGTAAATTGCTTGTCCTGGAGCTGTCCATGTAGAAGGCCCCTCAATTAACTCAAATCAGCTCAAGAACTACATGCAATGCTCATCCAGTCTGACACTACTGTAGGCTAAAATTGAATTTATATATAAAAATGTTTATAGAAAACGTATGCTTACAGTACATGCGTGTTTAACAAACCTAACAGAGGCCTAATTTAAAGAACGACTTACATTTGCTGGTGTTAGCAAAAAAAACCCCTCAGAAATAACAGACATCGGTTTCAAGAGTGGCACAATTATCTCAAACCTCTGGAATGTTAAACTCTGCAAAAATATGGCCTTGTAGTTGTACAGTATCTTTTGTCACAAGTGCCTTTACTGAGGACTATTTGATACCTGACATATAAGCAGACTACATGGGCTGGGTCAGGAAAGGAGTTAGAGTTAATGGATGGAACCCTAACATGTACAACATTTATGTATGTTATCCCATAGATACTTTTCTTAGAAGATTTTTTGGAATTTTCTCATTAAATACAGCAAAAACTCAAAGTGTATAAACTATATTAGCTGGGCCAGTAAAGGTGCTCCAATCACCTATTTATCTTATTATTTATTTATTATTTATATTTCTATCCTGCTTGATAGCCAAAGGTCTCAGGCTGGGTAACAACCTTTAAAATATACAAAAGGTGGGTGCTGCCCCTTTGATCAAAAGTGTGTGGCTGTTTCTTTTCTGTCAGCTTCAGTTTCTCCTGAAGAAGATTTGAACATTGGCAACACAATAAACTGGCAAAAGATAGCTAATGACTAATTTATTGTAGGTGTCAGCGGTACATGACATTGCAGAATCAGGAATGCCTTCTCCCATACCGAACTGCCCGTGCCTTAAGATCTGCAGGGGTGGCCCTCCTGGTTTCCCATCACCTTCAGCAGTAAGGAGGTGGGCACCCAGGAGAGGGCCTTCTCAGTAATGGCCCCCAGGCTATGGAACACTCTCTCCTTTGAGGTGTGTCGGGCTCCTTCTCTGTTTATGTTCAGGAAGGCAGTGAAGACGCACCTCTTTGCTCAGGCCTTTGGCTAAATGTTGGTCACGTTTCCCCCACTGTAAACATTACTGTTTTAATTGATACTGTTTTGTTTTTAACATGCTCAATTTTAAATATTGTGGTGGTTCTTATTGCTTTAATATATATCATTTTGTTATGTTGGATTTTAAAGGTTGTTACCCTCCCTGAGACCTTAGGGTATAGTGTGGGATAGAAATATAAATAAATAAATTACAGTATATAGAGCTGAGGAGACTAATTTTGTGTTCTTTATCAGTCCCCATTCCCTGAGCAACTAATAACTCAGCTAGGGGGGTCACTTTCCCTGCTGCAGCCCATTAGCTCCTTGGAATTCTCATGTCCTTTAAGTTCCACATCTGTTGATAATGGCAGGGACTATAAAATTGTCTCCGTATCTGTCCATGATAAGAGAAAGTTGAGAAACCACAGAACAAGCGCCAGTCTAGAACTATGCAGTTAAGAGGACTGTAATTTTCTTTCATGTTAAGGATTCAGTTCATCTCATGCAAGTGAGCTAAAAAACCGATAACTACAGCAACTTCTTTGTGTAATCAATGTAAGTTCCCAGTCCTTAACAGTTCTCCCCAGAAGTTCTGAAAGAACAAATTATAGCCCTAAAAGATTTGATGGGAAAAAATCTCCCCTCCTTACCTAGTGACTGCTTCATACCCTTGTATAACTTTGAAGGCTTTTCATTTTCTGAAGTTTTATACAATAAGAGGCCACAGCATCCTGTCTCACGCAGTGGTCCACCAATTGCTTATAGGCATCTAAAGCAGAAGACAAGGGAAAAACCTTCACCGGCTCTTGAGTCCCACAAATGGCCTTTAGAGGCATCCTGCCTGCCTCCCCAGCCTAGAGGCATCCATTCTAATAGCCATTGATACACCTGTCATCCATGAATTTGTCTGTTTCTTAAAGCCAGCTACGCTGGTTGCTGTTACTACCTCTTCTGCCAGCAAATGCCATAGACCGATGACCCTCTGGATGAAGAAATATTTCCCCCTGTCTGATCTGACTCTTCTACCCATCGGCATCAAAGAGTGCTCCCTGGTTCTAGTGTTGTGCAACAGAGAAAAGAAAAACTACAGATAAAATGTGAAAGAACTGATTCCATGATTTCTGAAGTTTCTAAAAGGAGAAATATAAAGAGAACAAATGAGCAACTAAAGTCCCCCAACCTGTGTGTTATACTGTAGCTAACATATTAGCACACTAGTACAACTATTGAAGCCCTACAAGAGAAAGCCTTAGGGCAACAGCAGCAGCAACAAAAGGACCCACTGGCAGAATATAAATTCCCCCAAAATCTGCAGCTACAACTGTAAATTAAATCCTACTTTTTATCTGCTGAGAACTGAAGGATTAGCCAAACCTGCACTACTTAGGGACACAATCCAAAAGCTGCAAAAATAAGAGTCCTAAATATGCATGTATGTTAGGAAAAAAATCAAAAAGGTATAGCTATTATTCAGTATACTGAAAGTTTTTTTTTAAAGGAACTTCTCATAGAAACTATGTCAGACCTAACAGAGAAGTAACATAAGGTGTCACAAAAATATACACATTTATCCCTTAATGAGAAGGCCAGCTGGAGACAACTTCCAAAAAGGGATAAAGTGCAGGGGAAAAATGTAGAGGTGAGCTTTAATGTAATCAAACACAGCTGCAGGACTCCCATAAGAGCTGAATCTTTGCGACTGCCTCACAGGCTGCGTCCCCATGCTGAAAATACTCCGAGGCAAACCTGAGTTCGCCTTGGAGCATCCCCATGAAAAGTCTAATCTGGACTACATGTAGGACAAAAGGCAAAAATCTGCGGCAACCCCCCCTTCCAACTGTTTTCGCTGCGAATTAGAAGGGAATCATGCATTATCCTGGAGTCATGGGGACGCTCCTGGGTTATTGGGGGCGGAGATTGGTGACCGCAGCATTAGCAGGCGGGGTTTCACCTGTGCTTGCTGTCCCTGCAGTGCACACTGCGATCGCAACTGCTTGGGGATGTCTTCAAAGAAAGAGAAGTGATGAAAGCTGAAAGAGAAGTGATGCGCTCTCATTTGCCCTGCGAGTGTCTCTCCAGCTACAAGCATGACACCCCTCCCTTCCTTGATCGCCCGATCGGCAAGGCACGCACGAGTAAAGGGCTTGATTTAGCGCACGAGTGCTTGACTGCCTTAATGGGCAAAGCGCTCATGGCTTCCCTGCACTCAGCTGAGCAAGATTAAAGGAAGCTGCTGTCAGGCGGAGGTATGCCCGCTGTCGAGCAGAGGAGCACACTTCCACTAAAATGACTGAAGCACAGCCATGGCTTCAAGCAATGAGCCACTTTCTATTATGCCCCCCTTTTACCATCTTTATCTTATTGATGCAGTGTGTGTGTGGCGTTTTTGGAGGTGCAACCGGGAGGGGTTTCCCCTGTCATGGCTGCAGCAGGTGGGACAGGGCATGGTGACATCAGCTGGGTTTCCTATCACAGGCGAGGGGGTGGAGAAAAAAGGATGTGGTTGCCCGATGCAGGGGTTTACCGCAGTTTTCATGGGGACAGGCAAATTCGGATTGAACCCACGCTGTCCTCAATCACATGGGGACATGTTAATTTGAGCTTCAATTCGCACTGGGGCTGCCCCAAATCCACCCCGAAGTAAACGGAGCCTATGGGGATGCACCCACAATGCCCTCTAGGCTCCACGCCTGTAAATGCCTTTTATATTTTTAATGGGGAAATGACTTTGCATTTTTTAATAGAAAAGACATCAGTAAATACAATAACAATTCAAAACGGTCATTCTTGGCTAAGTATAGTACTCCCAATAATGAATGAACTTTATTGATTAGTCATATGACCATATAAAGTTTAAAAAAGATAAAATCATATAAACATACAAAGTTAAAAACAAGAATAACATAAGAATAACATCATTTGTCCCCATCGCCCTTACAAGACATTCCATTCAACTCAAATGAATAATTTCCTATATCAGGCAGCCTTAACAAAAAACAAAGCTACCTTACATGTCACCTGGATATTTTCTCGCTGCAGAAGGTAAGTCAAGTTATGTTCTGCATTCCGGTAGGACACATTTTGGAATAGGGGAAGTACAGTACTCAAGTATAGTACTACAGTGACAGGCAGCAGTCATGTTAGGGTACTTAGCAGAGTTTATTGGTCTATGGGTGCATCCCCAAAAGACCTATTTGCCTCTCTCATCTCCCTCTACTGTCACCCTATTCAAGCGGACTTTAAAAGTCCCCTGCACTTCCGGAATAAGCGTCCGCATGAGGCTCAGAAAACGCGCGTTTAAAACGCACCTTCCGTCCCCACGGAAGCGTGTTTTCTTTCCCTGCATCTTTTTTCCCCTGCCCCCTCTCTTGTTCAAAGGAAAAATAGCCATTGGTTCTGTTTGTCTCCCAGATCTCCATCCCCTGAAAAGGTTTCTCACACAGGCTGCAGCCATCCGCCGGGCGATGGTTTGCTCATTCCCTCTTAGGACTTTCAATCACTCTCTAAATCCACCCGGAGAGCAGCGGTGACTTTAAGTACACCCACTTCATAACAATGTTGCAATCCATCCACTTCACACCTGATAAGACTTCACGCCTGATAACAATGTTGCAAATCTTCACAATTCTGGCTCTTTGAAGTTCTGTGCTTTAGGGAAGGAGGGAAACTAACGCTTTCTGGCTTTCTGGCTGGCTTTCTGGCAAGGCGTCCCCAGGGTAAATGCTGCGAGGAAAACCCGTGACTTCCAAAAAGAGCGATGAAACTCTTCTTTAAAGGGCAGGTATTTTGTCACGGGTTTTCCTGCTTTTGTAGCGCTGGAAGCTCATTAAAAACTCTGGCATGGGGGCGCTCAGAGGCAAAAGAAGAGTTTTAGCACACTTTAAATTGCTTGGGGATGCACCCTATGACAATTCATTTTGGTCACACAGTCTTGAACGGAGCAAGACAAAAACAAATGAATAACAAGAAGATGGAAATCAAAGCTCCTTCATGGCACAGCACATTGGGGTGGACTGGATTAATGGATTAAATTATATTCACCTGAAATCGTCCTCGCTGGAATGATCCTGTTACAGACTGACCAGTTGCTTTATTCTCCACTATTGCTTGCTCAGACAGAGAAATCCAATCAGAAGCAACATCACCAGCAATATCCTCTGTTATGTGGGGTTTGGGTTTTTTTAAAAAAGAAAATGAACACAAAGCAATAGAACATGGTCAGATAAAGCTGAGATCCTGAGAATGCCAACAAACAGCATTGCATTATGAAAAAAAGTTACAACACATTTGGCATTAATGTTGTCTTTTTTTTTTTGTATATCCCAAGATCTACACTTCTATGTGGAATGAGAAAAATTGGTTAATCAAACTGGAAAACAAAGTGGCAATGAATGAAATGTTACATAGATGAGTAAGGTAGGGAGCAAGGTATATATATGTATTTGTTTCTATGGAGCAGTGCATAATATGCCAAAGAAAGGAAGTGGGAATAAAAGAAACATACATAAAGAAATCAAAACAGATGTTACCTAGTCTAGATCCCTGACTGTAAGCACACTACCTTGCCGGACCTTTGCTCTCTTGAAAAAGCTGGTCTGCCGTAGCCGGTACGCCCAGCTTTTTAATTTGCGAGTCCAGGATTTCTTGCTAATAGGGTTTTTGAGACTAGGGCAAGTAAAGCTTAGGCCAAAATATCCACCTCCTGCATGCAGATGTACAGCTCCACCACTTGATGTTGAAGCAGGACAGGCCACGGGATTCTCAGGAAATGCAGCCTCCGGGGACATCTCCTGAATGAAAGTAACAGGCAGGGAAGGAGGAGGAAAACATTGGTTTTTAAAGAAAAAAAGGGAAGGAGAACTACACCTTGGAAGGCAGATAATTTAGAAATTTAACACTTCATTTTTAACACTTCATGTTCAAATATACAAAGTCAACTAAATTCCTACTTAAAATATCAATTTGTCACTGACAACATCAGGTAAACCGCCTATATAATTGTTTCCTAATAGTATAGTATCTTTTTTTCCTGGGTAAGACATTTTCTTTAATTAGCACAAGTGAGTCTAAGTCAGTGGTTCTCAACCTGGGGGTCAGAACCCCTTTGGGGGTCGATCTACCCTTTCAGAGGGGTCGCGACAAGTCTCCCACAACCCTTCCCTCCGACTTCCCAGCTGCTCTGCCCCCGTGGTTGGGGATCTCCACAACATGAGGAACTCCATTAAGGGGTTGCGGCATTAGGAAGGTTGAGAACTGCTGGTCTAAGTGAAGTTCAGGGCAATATCACTTCAAACAAGTTGCTATTCTCAAAAGACCACCCACACCCTATTCTATGCAACATTCTAACATAGTCAGATGCTACGATGAAGAAAGGATAAAACACTGGAATAATCTGCCTCAGAAAAATGCTTACCTCTTGCTTGTCAACACCCATTAGGCTGACAGATGAATTTTACAGCCAATCAGCACAATTCCATTGTAAGATAAAAGGCTTGCTTGCACTTGGCTGTATTCTGGAATATATCTCAGGATAGGAGTGCCGTTGTTTGCATTCTAATGCAGAATTTGGCAGCCTTCGCTTGGGACCTTCTGTAGCCTGCACTCGCACGTGGACAGCAGGCCCTTATTCCAGGATATATTCCAGAAGAAAAACAAGTGCGCACAGGACCAAAAAGTTCTCAGCCCCAGCCAACTTCTCTAGAAATACTTACATGCATACAAAGATCACTAGGAGCAGAGGTGGCAACACTAGGCTTCCTCCTCAGCAGTTGAAAATTATCAGGATGATTTGCGGATGGGATGTGAATAGCCTGAGGATCTGAAAATTTGGTTGGGCTTTGTTGGGGTTCACTAGGACAGTTAGTGTCTGGTGCATCAAGTACAGGACCTGGGAGAGTATCTTCAGCAGAGGACGAGAGAGGCGACTCCACAGCACTTTGTATGTCTTTCTGGCTCTCAGGAGAAGTGCCTGACAAGCTGTGTTCCTGGTACAGAAGCGTCCGCAGCTTCTCATCCAGAGTTTTGATGTTATTGTCAACAAAGTCTATTTTAGGGGGACCCTCACTGTCCGACTCCACTGTGGACGTGAAGGGAATGCCTTCTTGCCCTGGGGTCTGAGGCAAAGCACTGGTGTGGTCTGTTTTCACAGCATTATCAGCCTCTTCAGTCGGCAAGATGTGGCAGGCAGCTGGTCCGGACACAAAGGTCTCACTGGATGTATTTTGCTCACTAACCCCAGATAACGAATGGGGTATGTAAGAAGACAAACAAATCATGTCAGCCTTAGCCTGTGCTCCCAAAGACTCTGGCCAAGTCGCAATTTCATAAGCAGCAGCGGCAGCTTCACCACAGCCATCACCAACAACAGAGAGAGGCTTATCCAAGCTGTCCTCTACCTGATGAGGAACTTCTGGTTGCTCAGTTTCTAGTATCTGTAATTCAGATTTAACACTGTCACTTGGCTCATTCGAGATGGAAGGAGAAGCAGGCTTCTGTTGACTGTTAAGGTCTTCCACAGCCTGCGAACAATCCTGGGGGTTATCTTCTTTGGCACCCTCCTTTACATCTTCTATAAATACAAGAGATATGATGATAAGACCCCAAACTCATTAAAAGTTCCTTCCTAAAAATGGCAGTTTCATAGAAGGGACAGTCCTTAAGAAAAATATAGGACTAAGAATATGACTTTAGAGAACTATTCATTCTAAGTCCTATTTACATGAGGAACAGAATGGAATAGGCAATAGAAATTAATGCAGTTTACTTTGCTAGTTCCTCTTCTGTACAGAGGCAGCTCCTTTAATTGGCTCAAACAGGCTTGTGAGAGGGCAGAACAAACACTGTTGCTAGGAAAGCCACTGGCACTAATGGCTTCAAGTAGAGGCACTATGAAGCCATTACTCTAAAAAGACTTACAGCCTGTCTTTCTGCAGCAGCTCTGCAATATGAAATTCTCCAGCATTTCACTGAAAAGTCCTCTGATTAACTTAGAATGTTATTTTTCCACAATACATTTTAGGCAAATCACAGACAACAGATAAATTGAAAACAATTTAAAGTAATAAGAATTATCAATGAAACAGAAGAGTAGAAAATTGGAGCAAAACTATGCTTAAAAGTAGATCAATAAAAGGGTCCCTATGGAACATCATATGATGTTGTGCTTTTAAAATTTCAAGAGTCAGTTCCACTATTATTAACTGCCAGAGCTGTGAATTCAGTAAGGCATCATTTAAAGCCAATTCAATTTGCACAGTTTTAATATTACATGATTTACTAAATGAGACCTTGTTTCAGTATTAAGCAGTATTAAGATTCCTGGGCTGCATTCATACCTAAATTTTAATCCAGCTTCAGTTCACATTCAGAGCTAAAGAATACATCACCAGGGTGGCTAGTCACTTTCTTTCCACATTCTGAAAGTGGACCGAAGCTGGATTAAAATTTAGGTGTGAATGCAGCCCTGTTTTCACTTTTAACATGCTTCCGTAATATTAAACGTCTATCACTCGCTTAACAAGTTTCACTTTAAGCAACAACTTGCCAGAACAGAACCCTCATGTTAAACGGGGCCCTAACACACGCTTAATTCCACATGCAGCTTTTTATACCAATAAGAAACATATAGGACTTATGAGATATTGTTTCCCAAGAAGATTATATGGCCTTAATTAACTACATTTTTAAAAACTGACTGTAATCTTGTTTCAATTTATTTATTACTAATTGCTGCATTTTAATAGTGTTTTAAGGCTTATTGTAAAAGGCTAAAGGTTTTTAACTGCAGTATGTTCCATAACTGTTCTTGAATCCCACACTTTGACGGCACAGGCCTTGCAAAGCGGGATATTAACCCTTTAGTAAAAATACAATCTGCTCTCAACTTAAAAAGTATTGCCAAAGGGACAGATATAAGTGCTTTCAATAAAATCACACTATGCTTACAAAGGACTGGTTGGCCTAATATGGAGTGATTCATATTTTACTTAAATTTGCCAGAGCCTGAGGATGACATTCAATTCTACATCTAAAATTCTGGTTTCACTACAGGTGACAGACTTGGATGTCTTACAGTTCATGCTGTAGTGCTTCAAAGAAAATCTACTATTCACCCTGAAACTGAATAAAAGGAAAAAATATATAAAGGTACCCCAAAATATAATATTAAACATGAAATATCCAGCTAGTCTGTCCCTATGCCACTTACTGCTTCCCTGTTTCTCCACTGCAGTTTTACATGCATCCTGCCCACCTAGCACAATAGCAAAACTGTTTTAATAAAATGAATCCAGAATGTTTGTTTGAACAAATAGGTCTCTGTTGCTATGGCAGAAATGTGTATTTCATGTAACCCTGTAATGGAGAAACCAGGGACTTTGAAAAAAAACCCGTTTAAATGGTACAGAAGCAAAACAACTACCACCATGCACCAAAAAACAGTGTGAAATGAGTCATGCTCTCCAACGTCTGATAAGGTCACCTGTTATCTCATTCCCTGGGGCAACTGTGGTTGACTGTACAAGAGTAGAAGGTGCTTGGGATTCTCTGTTTCTTATTGTCTGATTGATGCAAAATCTCCAGCGGCCAACAGGGGATGACTGGGGAGCTGAGTCACCTGGAGGAAAAGAGAGGTAATCACCTTTTACCATAATTAAAACCAGAACAAAAAATAAAATGTGAATAAGTAGAACCTCAATAGGCAGGAGCCTTAGAAGCAACGGAGACAGGATCCAACCTTCGGACACCAAGACCTAGCACACTTAGGAGTGTGAACAGAGCAGAATTCACTTCTGAGGAGAAACGCACAGGATTGCACTACAAGATTCTTATAAATACTGTTTTGTTTCACTGCTTTTTTAGTTTTGTTCATCTTCCCCATTACCAGCATACTGGAATATTTTGATGACTTTTTAGAATTCATAATGAGCATTCAATTATTGAGAAGTGAAGGACAGAATCTCTTTCTGCATGCTTTTTCAGTTTTCATTCCTTGATTATTTAGACATATTTTTAAAAAAACATTGAGGTGGATTTGGCCAAGTGACTTTTAAGGATATGGAAAAGCCTCCCAGCCTTTTGAATTTCCTGCTTACATCCATTTCCATAATTAGAAACTGCTGTGACTAGATATCCCCACTTCACCCTCTTCCCCATAGAAACAAACCCACATATAGAATAAACAGCATTCTGGGACTCCACCTTTTCTTTGCCTAGACTTAATTATTTCATCCTGCTTGAGGACGGCTTTCAAATGAGTAGCACAGTGTTTAGAGCATTATCTGTCTACTCTGTGTGACTTCATTGCTCAAGGCTCCTGGCCTATATCTGGCTTCACTAAAGTCAAGGTTAGGCAGTTATCATCATACTAAGAATATGCTCTTCTGTAGCTCTTGCTCCAGGAGTGATAATTTCTTGCAGTACAACTTCTATTTCACTTCAGCCAAAACAGTGAGAAAGCACTACCAAAGCATCAGAGAAAAAAAAATCTGTGACTACAGAATGCAAAGCAAGAAACTCATGACATCTGGGGATCTTTATTGTCACCTGCCATGAAACCTTCAAGTACAAGGTGGGAGAGAGAAATAAATAAATAAACCTAGCAAGCATGTAAAGTTTCAAAGTTGCCTTAAAAACACATACACCTATTGTCCAGCTTCAACAGATTACCTTATAATCCATTGTCCGTTCTTTTCCTATATAAAGAATATAAGTTTCTCTTGAAAGCATATTGCCTTTCATATACCATGTTACAAATTACTGATGTGGAACCAAAGTCATGTAACCTTCTGCCCCCAGAAATAATAATTCCATCGAGCACCATTATTTGCTTTGAGTACAAATTAGTAGAAAACCCAGAATATACCATTTTAAGTACGGTACGTGTCTTATATTTACTTGTTCAAACCACAACCCAATCCACTACCCCCAACAAGAGAGTTGGAAAGATGAAAGCAAGGCTTCTAGACATTTCACAGCCTTACCTTCTCTACCCTTTCTCCATTGACACAACACAACTGAAAGCAAAGTTTTATCTTATACCACAACAAACAAACAAGTTTCAGTGAGGTCAGCTTAATAGAAATATATAACCTTCTCTCTATGCACCCAGAGACCGCAGTGCTGGCAGCCAAAGAACTATTTCAGGTTCACCAAAGCATGTTTGATAGATCTTTTGCCTTTTTATTTATGAACAACTGATATTCATCAACCCAGTCTCAGATTCTGAACTGCTTTGCCTCATGACAAGAAGATTTTTGCTTCAGAAATACACCCTGAGACCTTTCCTTGAGCACCTGGGATTATTCATGGAGTTTTTTTTATATCCTGATTCCTGATGCAGGCATTAAGCTAACCTTCACCAACTTTGTGAAGCCTGGCTAGATTATTCCAGTCCTCCAGATACACAAAGAAATGCATACTGGAGCTGTAGGCAATTACCAATAGGCAGAAACAGATGCTCAACCTGAACAGAAAAATAATAAAACTATCATTTTCTGTTGATATAAAACACCTGAACCAGAAAGAGTAGTCAAGTTAAACAGTGGATTCAGTTCCTGACATTTATGAAGTCTTCTGCAGTTCCTATCGATTGGCTTTGTAGCTCATAGGTAAACACAGGTGACAGTTCACATACCTATTTCCACTCATGGAAGATCCACATTCAAGAAAGAGCTTGCATCCCTTTTGACCCACTGCTTCTGTATTTCTTGCATGCAAAAATCAGCTATTTAAGTATAAATACCCCATTCACAGAAGTAATGTTTTATACTCCGCTTCATCTGTTTTATGGAGATGCAGTTGGTAACAGTGAAGGAATTTGGAAACTGCAGCTTTAATCCAACTCAGCCATGCCCAATGGTGTCTACCAACGACAACTCTCAGACTGAACAGAATCAAGTATATTTGGCTGAATATAATACAAAGATGAAAGATCAGCACTCTTATTAGTGACCTACCCTCTAGATACTGAAAAGGTAAAAGCCAACACCTATGAGAAGAAGAGAACCTGCTTAACTCTTGCTAAAATACCCATAATGCTCCAGCTGTGTAGAAGACAGCTTTTGGTTTGGGGTTTTTTTTCCTGTCCTTCAACGTTAAATGTTTTAAAATAGTTACTTACTGCCAGTTTGAGTAGATGCTGGGTTTATCTGAACTTGTTCAGAAGATCCTGTCTGAATTAAAAATGAATAGATAAATATAAAAAGGGAATTTCCCAGTACAAGCACATACCTTCCCAGAAAAGTGGCACTGCTTTAAAAAACAACAATAACAACAGAACTTACTTGAGTGCTGGCTGGATCAGAAGAAGCAGACTCGATGCCAGGAGCTCGCTCTTCAACAGGAAGGCTGCGAATAATGTCCTGTGCCTGACACACAATTGCCTTCAGTTCATCAATAAATTTCTCTTTCTCACTTTCCAGCACAAAGTCATCTTCAACCTAAGGAGAGGAAGTAAAAAACAGGATAGAAGGCATCACTGTAGTCTTCATTCCTGCTTTTGAACTTTTATTTTCCCCCCTCTAATTTACACAGGTTAGATAATATATAGTTACAACCAAAACATGTACACATTGTATGATTTGAAGCATTTTAGATCATTTTAAAATATACTAAAAAGAAAGAGTATTTGGGAAAAGTATTCCAAGGAGCAAAACCTCCCCATTAATATTAGATTATCATCTTTTGTTAAATACTATTCTCTCCCAAGATGCCAAATTGCATAGTTCTTCTGTCATAATTTGTACAGAGAAGTCTTATTCTTTCCAAAAGAGTAGTGTGGCAAGAAATCTTGTATAAAGTAAAAAAAAGTTAAAACTCCATCCATGAGCAAAGCAAGAAAACCATTAAAACTGACATGCGCAGAAAGAAGGAGCATATTAATTTTCATGTCATACAATGAGGTATTTAAGTACCCTATCATTTTTTTAAAAATCATACTTTTTAAAAATGGAGTCACATAAGGCTTTGTCTTTTGCTTCCAAACCACTCACTGAGCCCCATTTCAAGATTTCTTGTGTAACATCACTAGAATCATAAAGCAAGTGAGTCAGTTTGGTCTTGTGGTTAGAGTGTCAGAGTCTTATCTGGAGGTCTCCTGGTTTGATTCTGCCCTCTTCCACAAAGCCAGCTGGGTGACCTTGAGCTAATCACAACTCTCTTTCTGACCTCTCCCAGCCCCAGCTACCTCACAAGGTGTCTGTTGTGGTGAGACGAAAGGCAAATTTTGTCAGGCACTTTGAATCCCCTTAAGCGTGAGAAAAGTGGGGTATAAAAACTAACTCTTCTTCTTAATACCTACAATATTTATTATAAACTGTATCTCCCACCCACAGGAATTCTGTTTTATTTGTTGTTATTTATTAATCAAATTTCAGGTACAAACCCTCAAAAGTATCATAAGCCTCATGTACACTATGATAAGGGAGTGGCTGTAGTTCAGTGGTAGAGCAAACTGCCTGGAAAGCAGAGGTTTGCCAGTTCAATTCCCAACATCTTCCTGGAAGTAGACAGTGGCAAACCACTTCTTTATCTCTGCCAAGAAAACTGGGTAACAGTGTTCATGGAAGTGCCCATGCAATCATCAGGAATTGTCCATGACTCAATGGTACCCAACAACAACGCTATTGCATATTAACTGGAAACTGAACAGAAATATGACAGATATAACTTGAAGTAATTATTTTAAACAAAGTAAGTTTATTTTAGACTTATTTTTGAATGCCAGAGCAGAAAGAGAGATAGCTACAAGAATGGATGCCCAGGTACATCCTCCAGGCTGGGGAGACAGGCGGGGTGCCTATAAATGCTGTTTGCAGGGAGCACAGAGCAGGTGAGGGTTTTGCCCTCATCTTGTGCTTGAGATGCCCATAAGCAATTGGTAGGCCACTGTGTGAGACAGGATGCTGAACTAGATGGACTGTGGCCTGATCCAGCAGGACTCATCTTCTAGTCTTCTGAATGTTAATTGCAAGAGAATGCTCACATTCCACTAATGTCACTAAGGGATCTACAAGCAGAACCTCTGGCATGGGTTCAGTAAATAAGAAGCATGTCCCACAGAGAGAGGTCGATTTTTAGATAATCTCATTCCAAACTGTTTGAGACTTTGAAGGTTCGTACTAGCAAGTACTAGATCTAGTAATGCAAATTACTAGCTCAAAATTATTTAAGACCATCAGCGTAAACATGATGGTTAAATATTTAAAACTGTATCTAGCACTGAATATAATCTGCAGCACTTGAGGTTTCGCACTTGGCTTTATTCTGGAATATGTTCTACAGCAAGCCCTAGAAGTCTGCCAGTTTTGCTGAGTTATATTATTCAATACAGCCAAGTGCAAACTGGCCCTATGTTGCTTCAGATAAGGTTAGAGCCAGCATATCACACTGAATTTGTAAAATGCAGATGTGGTTAATGTAACTATTATATCCTGAAATAAGATACCAAAGCTAGAATGGATCCAAATAATCCATCTCTTTCAGAATCATCTGGATTTGAGAGACAACTAGCCTCTCCAACATCTTATCCAAAAGGAAAGATTAAAACTAGGACAGGAATTATGAAACGGCACTAGGTCAGAGCCAGGTTTGTTCAGCAAGGCTCCCTACTCCATCCTTAAGAACAGACAGAAAACTACCCTCCTGCAAGAATGCACTTTCTGTCTCTGTCAGCTTTTAACATCCTTGAGACATCCTTCAGACAACAAAAGGCTGGTCTCAAACACCAAACAACCTGCCACTTTGTGCAATTTTACCTACTAAACTGGTGTGCTGTATGCAGTATCTTCAGCAGTACATACCTTAGACTGCAATCATAGACATTCTTTCCAGTCTCACTTAGTAAAAAATCAGATGGGAACCTACAGACCACTAAATATTGTTAGATTCCAACTGCCAGCTACAGCAGCTAAAAATTATTGAAGCTGCAGCCCAGTCTGTGTTCCCCATCTGTGTTTTCCATAAAGATGTACAGAATCAAATGTCAAGCCTTAAGTCAGAATTAGAAAAACATAAAATTCTCAGTGATTCAAACGAGCCTGAGCATCTGAATCAGTTACCCAGCTGTCAAAGGAGTCTCTATTTTCTGATTCCTTCAAGGGCTGCCAGATTTTAGAGCTACCTTCCTGAATTATATTCCTCAAGAACAACAGACTGACCTGCAGGAGCTTACAGAAAGCCTACAAAATATCTTTCACAAGGTTAACACAAACAATTTGTGTGCATCTACATCCTGAGGTTTTAACATGGCACAAAGGGTACAGTGCTTTGGAGAATTTACATCTCAGTTACTATAGTTCTCATTATTTTTCTAAGTGCTCCCAATCTTTTCCATCTTTAAGATGCTGCCCCAAAGTCTAAAAATTAGTTTTAAACATAACTGGCACAAGACAAAGTCACGTTAAGGGAAAGACCAAGGTTAAATCTCTTGGGTTTCCATATCTTCAGAACCGCTATGAGTTTAAGGACAGCTAATTGCACAATATCAAGCAAGAAGGAGGATGTGTGAAACTTGCCATGTAGTCAGCGATGTCTTCTGGTGCATCCCCATCAACATCAAATTTAAATGTGACCATTTTATTGTTGTGTGTCTCAAGCTGGCATTCCACAGTATTGTCTCCTGATGTTGATACCTGATTTAAGAAAACACACGGTCATTCTGCTGTTAAAGAGAGGATATTTATTATTTATTTATCTTTCTATCCAACCCTATGACCAGCAGTGTGCCTCTTCTTCCCATATTCCAATTCATGAAATGACATTAACAGCCCAATAGCTAAAAAAAAGTTACCATTAGTTAGTATTTCACAATTATATACATTTTAGAATGGACAGCTATGCAACTGTAGTTTGCTAACTCACAGCTTATTTAGGTTAACCAAGATCGATCTGCATATGCAGCCTAGCACACTAATCATGGTTTGTTTTTGGTTAACAGCAGCAGAAAAATAAAAAAGGCAGAGCCATGATTTCTTGCTTACTGATGAACCATGGCTTTACATCCAAATGTAGCAACAAAGATGCATTCAAGATGGCCGTGCCCTTTTACATGGCAGCCAGGTCTGCTAGGTGGAACATCTGGCAAACTTGGCCCCAGGAATAAGGACAGCACCCATGGGAGTTTGCTCCCGGCTACCTTTCCCATCCTTCTTGGACCCTGGGATAAGGTCACCCCTTGACAGGATTTAGCAGAAGGATGACATCACCCCACAGTCCAAAATTATTCAGGAGCAGATGGAGCTTTTGTCAACCCTTGCAAGGCCCCTAGAGGCCAAGTCAATGATGAAATTGTGCGCCCCGACACAGCAACTTTATTTAACTGTGATTGGTTCGCAAACCTACAAAGGAATGAAGCAAGAGCAACTGAAGGAAATAAAAAGCTTTGCAAAAACAAGCCATGACTTGTTCCCTCATTGGTAAGATGATATATAATTGGTTAAAAACCACG
Source organism: Aspidoscelis marmoratus (assembly GCA_014337955.1). Taxonomy (NCBI): domain Eukaryota; kingdom Metazoa; phylum Chordata; class Lepidosauria; order Squamata; family Teiidae; genus Aspidoscelis; species Aspidoscelis marmoratus. The sequence continues at coordinate 1,552,394 of MTQE01001795.1, forward strand.
GCATTGTATTCCATACAGACCATATAATTATAAATGTGGGTTGTCTCCATGATATTTTCTATCAGAATAAAATGACAGTGTTAACTGACCTTGGGATACAATACATCATTTGAAAAAAGTCTTTTAAATTTATCTCTTGAGTTTCTTTGAAATAAAAGGAAACATCACTACGAGTGATGTTTCTATGGCAGTGATGGCCAACCTATGACACGTGTGTCACAGGTGACACACCAAGCCCTTTTGGGTGTCACCCTGGCACCTGGGTGTGTAGTGCTTGCTTGTTCTTGAAGTGTGTGAAATACCAACTTTCAATTGAAGATTTAGCAAATGTAAAGAATTATTTGTTTTTGCTTTTAATAAAATACATATATCAAAAATATAACTTTTTTACTAGAGCTACAAATATCACAAAATTATGGATATTTCTAGATGTGACACAGCACCGAGTTAAGCTAGATTTTCTTGTGAATTTTGACACACCGAGCTCAAAAGGTTCACCATCACTGTTCTATGGGATGGTAAAAGGAGAAAAGTGACAATGAAATTGAATTGTGTTACTGTCCAATGGAAACAATAAGTGACATGCTTTAATATATCAACGCTTTTGGCGTCGAGCCCAATCTCAGTCGTCTCAAACCAGAGGACAAAGGAAATTCCATAACTGCTGGTGAACTATAATGTAAAATATGAACTGGAACCGGTAATTAATGGGGGAACCCTCTGGCCACCCCCTAGTCATGGGAGGGTCTGCTTCTCTTGTTTTGCCATTCCATACAATTACTGCTCATCATGTTTCCTTCTTGTGGGGATGGCTCCAGGAGAGAGGCATCAGTGGGATGTACCCAAACTATTTTTACATGAGTAGTAGACTAGGGAGAATTTTTTAGACTCAGATGCAAAAAAATGTCTTTGGAATATGGGGAAGTTGCACTGGCTCAGAGGGTACCTTCTTTAAATGCCATTTTCTGGCACAGTCTAGAGAATGAAGGAGAGAAAGAGAAGGGTGATCTATTGGGGTGCTTGTGCTTTAACTACTCTCCAAAATGTTCCCCATCCTCTCCCACGTCACAGTGCAGAGTTCTGAAACCCAACAGTCAAAGGGGATAGGAGCTGAGGGTCAAGCAGTGGCTTCTGGAATGGATTTAGTGAGTTGACTGTTCTGGCCACAGCACTGGAAGTGCTCTCAGCAGAAAGGGATGATGTGAGACCTAGGACAGAAGCTGAAAATGCCACCAGTGAGGGAGCACAAGAACTGTGGTTTCTCTGAGGAAAGTGGCTGTGGTCAGCAAGAGTAACCATGCAGGAATGTTGAGGCTGGGCTATTGACACGATGGCTCCCAAGTGCCCTCGGCATACTAGTGGAGCCTGAAAAGCTCCTTAGTACTCCATGGAGCTACGGGGTATGAAACAGGAAGGTCAATGGTTAAAGCGCAGGTGGCTTCGACAGGAGCGCCAGTTATGCCAACCAGAAAATCCCCCAGAGCATTCAGGAATTGCTCGGATTCCATAAGTCTCCATGGGCGGACCATTTCAATAGGTCCCACCTCACAGATGGGAGCTGCCATTGCAAGTCCAAACTTCAAGCCAAACTAAACAAACAACTAGATCTAGACAAACCTTAAGCCACTGAATTCCATCTAGACCTACAAACCTGCAGAACAGTAAGTTGAAATTTAGTCCCCTTCTCTGGCCGAGCACAGGAAGCCCTTCTCTGCCTGTTCTTGTCTTGTTTGCCATTTCCACCAAGAAGGTCACACCCATTGGCAACTTCCTTTGTAGCATTTAAATCAGGAATCAATCTACGGAAACGGAGAAACAGGTAAGCATTTTGTTTGTTTCTTTTCTTTCCTCCTTCGGTTTTCTGGAGAAATAGAATATAAAACTTCTGTTCATAAACTGCAGATTTTGCAATTGAAAAATGTTACTTAAGCAAAGCATTACTCTGATCTCATGGGAGTTACAAATCATAACTCTCTGCATTATTTAGTATTACATGAGCCAAAGCATCTTGATTCCTTTTAAACAGACTTACAAAGTTTTCTTATATGTAGGGATGTGCACAAATATTTGTAACATTTGTTATTCATATGAATTTGTGTGAATTCAGACATTCATAAACAAATCAAATGTTACAACATTTGTACATTAACATTCGTACGGATATAAATGTTTCAGAACATTGATACAAATAGTTCGTACATTCGTTAAATTGGGGATACGTATCAGATACATCCGTGTTGGTATAGTATACAAAACCAATATGTAGGTGTTTGTATAGGATCCAAATACAGGATTCATATGCATTTGTATAGGATACAAGTACAAATTCATATGAATACATTTGTATCAAATAGAATCCTACCACATTTGAAGGGGATCTATTCAAATGAATACGAATTTTCTAACATTCGATTTGTTACGAACTGAATGCCCAAAAACCCTTTCGTGCACATCCCTACTTATTTGTTAATATACTGCAAAACTGAAAATATTGTATATTGTTTATTTGTATATTACTTTTACAATACTGTCATAATCTCAATAAAACATCATAAAGTAAGCATGATATTAAAACAAAGTTCAACAACTGTTTTTCTTTTTATACTTGCTTCGTAGTAACAGACTTCTAGCTGACTTTACATTTTATACTAATACATCATTTGGAAAGTGATTTTATTATCCTTGTGATTAAATGTAATTCATACTAGGCAGGAATGACGTGACTCTCGTTTTCAATTTAACTATTATTGTTCCCAATCTGTATGCTCATTTTCCCATAAATACGATGGCCCACATTTTGATATACTGGTGCTCAACATTGATTTCCTCTTATTTTCCCCCGGAATCTAGCTATAATTTAGTTGGCTGCCACTAGAACATGCCCCATTTAGTGTTTAGTCTTATTGGCAGCTTTGTGCCAATTTGTTCAAACAAGTCGATGTAGGATTATGTTTTTCTGTTCAAGATACTGCCAGCTTAAACCCGCAAACATGGTAGCCAAATTTGTGCCATCTAGTGCCATAAAATATATGCATAGCAGCAATTTATCTAAGAAAACTCCAGCATTATTTTTCCTTTCCAGTGAGTAGCTTGGCACCAGGCCCTGTAGATCCAGTGACTGCTGAGCTGAACCTGTTTTAACAATGTAATTGGAAGCCTTTATATAGCATACATTTTTCTAACTATGAGCTAGTTACACTTTAGAAGAGATGGCTTTTACATCCCGCTTTTTCACCCATTTAAAGGGACTCAAAGTGGTTGACAAAACCTTCTGTTTTTCTCCCCACAACAGATACCCTGTGAGGTAGGTGTGGCTATGATAGCTTTAGAGAGCTGTGACTAGCCCAAGATCACCCAGCTGGCTTGATGGAGGAGTGTGGAATCAAACCTGGTGACTACGAAAAATAAGTCTGCCACACTAACCACAAGACCAAACTAGCTTATTATGTTCCTGAGACGGAGAAAACCTCTAGACAGTATAACTGTATACCTCCTTTCCCACTTCAGCATTTAAAATCTAGTCTGAAACAAAGCTGGCTGAGGTAATGAAATCATCCCTCATCAAAGGAACCTACATAAAGAAACTTTATTTGGTCCCAGAAGACTTAAGTAACTATCGCTAAGCTGCTAAAGGAAGAGATATTTGGTGGCTGATAAGATCCAAGTCCTTTTAGATGAGTCCAATTATTTAGATCCGTTTCAACTGGAATTTAGACTTGACACAGAAATATGTAGGGCTCTAGACAGAGTTAGAGTGTGTGTGTGTGTGTGTGTGTGTGTGTGTGTGTGTGTGTGTGTGTGTGTGTGTGTGTGTGTGTGTGTGTGTCCTGGTGACTCTCTCAGAAATCTGTGGCTTTGGATTTTAACAGCTATGAAATTCTCTTAGATTTGATTATTGGAGACAGAGTATCAGAAACTTTGTTACAGCAGATTGCCTCCTACCATGGCAGCTGTTCCTAGATGTAACAGTAAAAGACATCTGTTCATCCACATGGCTATTTCAATACAGATTAATAGTATCTCCTGTTATTGATGTCCTGCATAAAATTACTGTATGAAAGCTTCACAGCATTAGAGTACGCTTTTATTAATATGCTGGGGATTTGCAGCTCTCAATCTTCTTTTCATCAGTTTCAAAGGAGACTTCAACTGAGCTTAACTAGTGCCTGACCATGGTAATGGATTAGATGAAGACCAATGAACCTGGACTGAATTCAGACAAGTGTGACACATTGCTAATCAATAGTTCCATTATCTAGTTTAGTCTTCTGTCACTCCTCCAAAAGAATCAAATGCTTGGTTTTGGATGCTCTCAGAAGGTCATTAGAAGGTCAAGTAACTACTGTGGCTAAGAATGATTTCCACCAACTTGGCTGGTAGCTCAGTTGGGACTTTACCCACACGACAAGCATGAAGAAATCCATTCTGTGAGAGGCTATCACTGAAAGCAGTCAACTCCTGAACACATTGCCATGATTTATCAACAACAGTCACTAGATCCAGGAATACAACATTAATTCCATTTTGTTTCTGGGCACAGTTCAAAGTCTGGTTATGACTTTTATAGCCTTATGAAACATAGGATTGCCAACTTTTATATAATCCCGTTATCCCTTCTTTGAGTCAGTACTGTAAAAGATGTATGTCTCATATAGCACATCCTGTTTCATACAGTGGTCCACCAATTTCTTTTGGCCATTCTGAAGCAGAAGAAAAATGCCAAACCTTAATCTGCTCTTGAATCCATGAAAAGGGCCTTTAGAGGCAACCTGCCTGTCTCTCCAACCTGGAGGCAGTATCTAGGCATCCATTCTAGTAGCCATCAATACACTTGTCCTCCATGAATTTGTCCAACCCTTTCTTAAAGCTATCAATGTTGGTTGCTGGTAGTAAATTCCACTTCTGATAGTAAATTCCACAGACTGATAACCCTCTCAGTGAAAGAATCATTTCCCTTGATTGTCCTAACTTTCCTGTCCATCAGTTTTATAAAGTGACCCCTGGTTCTAGAGTTGTGTGTTAAAGATTTTTTCTCTTTCCACCTTTTCCACACCATGCATGATTTTATATACTTCAGTCAGGTCACTTCTTAAACACCATCTTTCAGGGCTGAAGAGGCCTAGATGTTGCAGCCTGATTTCATAAGGGAGGTGTTCCAGCAATCTGATCATTCTGGTTGGCCTTTACTGCCCTTTTTCCTGTTTAATAATATTCTTCCTCAGATGCGGTGACCAAAATTGTACAAAATATTCCAAACGTGGCCTCACTATAGATTTATAAAGAGGCACAATGACGCTTGTCAATTTATTTTCTATTCCCTTTCTAATTACCTCTAGAATTGTTTTTTCATTGATGCTGTACACTCCACGGATTCTTTCACTTAGCTGCCCACCAAAACTCCAGGATCGAGTTCCTGCTGTGTTTCAGAAAACTCATTTATATGTGTAAAGGGGATTCTGCAGCCCAATGTGCATCACTTTGTTGCCCACTCACTCCATGTCCAGACAGAGGTCCTTCTTTCAGGCCGTGTCCCCATGATAAGGATACTCTAAGGCGAACGTGAGAGAGAGTCCCCATGCAAAGCCCTAATTCAGGCTACATGAGGGACAAAATCCCAAAAACTGAAGTAAAAAAACCCCCTTTATAACTGTTCTTGCCCTGAATTAGGGGGCAAGAACGGGTTATCAAGCGGGCATGGGGACACTCCCAGGTTACGATCGCAGCATTAGCAGGCGGGGTTTCACTGTCCTTGCTGCTAATGCTGCGATTGCAACTGTCCCCCCTTGCCTGAGCATGCAATTGCCTAGGTAAGGGCTTGCTTTACCCCAACCAACCGCCTGACAGCTTCCCTGTAGTCCGCTGAGCAGCTGTCAGGTGGGTATAGGGGCTGTTCATGCGCATGAGCAGATCTCTAGTAAAATAATTAAAACAGCAGGGATTTACCATGATTTCATGGGGAACCCTTAATGTGAATTAAGATTCACATTAAGGCTGCCCCAAATCCATTGCAACACATTGGCAGCCCCATGGGGACGAGGCCTCAGTTTTTAATACCTTGAATAACTTAGTGTCATCTGCAAACTTTGCTATTTTGCTGCTTATTCCCACTTCTAGATCATTTATGAATAATTAAAAATACAGAGGTTCAAGTACTAAATCTTGGGAAATTCACTTTTTATTTCCCTCCACTCTGAGACTTGTCCATTTATTATTACTTTCTGTTTCCTGTCCTTTAGCCACTTTGGACATATTGGTCCTCTTAGTCCATAAGTGATACGTTTATTCAAGAGACTGATGAGGGAGTTTGTCAAATCCAGGTAGACAAGGTCAACTGGATCACTTTTATCCATCTGCTTGTTGGCACTCTCAAGTTACAAGGCATTATTTATCTTATCAAAGATGAGAAATACAGAGCCTTTACAGTTATAGCTATTGAAGTGCAGAACCAATAAAAGACTTATATTTACAGAATTATTTCCAATGAAACCACAGCTGCACAATTATTTACACAGTTATTTCTAATGTTTACACAGTTATTTCTAATGAAATGCCAGCTAGTTCTGCAGTTATAAAGTTTATTTTTGTGCATTTTGATTAATGAATAAAATTATTTTAAGATCTTTATGTATTATGTTATTTTATGTTGAAACTTAACACTTCATTAAAAAACAAAGATTTTTCAATTACTGAGAATGTTCTTTTTATTGAGAAGAGTGTGAAGATGGTACTTTAAGAGTCATTTCACTTTTAGAAGTTTTAATGACTTCTGATGCTACATTCATTAGCTTTGAAGAAGAAGAGTTGCTCTTCTAAACTGTTTTTCTCATCCATTTAAGCTGACAAAGCTTTCTATTCTTCTTCTCACAACAGAACACACTGTGAGGTAGGTGGAGCTGTAAGAGCTCAGAGGAGAGCTGTGACTAGCTCAAGGTCACCCAGATGGCAACATGGGGGAATACGGAATCAAAGCCAGTATTGCCAGATAAGAGTCCATCTCCCTAACCAGTAGACCAAATTGCCTTACAGTTTGGTGTTAATTTTATCCTCACATTGTATTTAATAAGGATAATTTTAACCTTAGAAAAAATGTTTTTAATGTGCATCCATGTCTAGGAGAGATCAATCTTGGATGAGATTACCTGACTTACTAAAATCTGCTTCACTAAAAAGAATTCATAATCTAAGATTTTTGTTACAGACCCTTAGATAGCATAAAGAAGGAAGCACACAATGCACTTTTAAATGACTAAAGTGCACTCAAACACATATGCATAAACATGCACGTGCAAGCTTGAGAGAGAAAGAATGTTTGTACATGTACACACACCTTACACACACGCACATCATCATCATCATCAATCAATAGAATACTGGCTTATCCCACCTATACATTACTGTAGTGAATAGCAGCTCTATCTTCATAGCTTTGCCCAGTGCCACTGTTTAGGTGCCCAGAATGATATAGTTGGGGGCCAGCTGCTTACAGACCTCTAATGACTATCAACCAAGCAATATTAGGAAAGAGGAACCCACACAACTCATCGTTTTAGTTAATGTCAAGCTCACCTCAGTTTCTGCAGCATAAATGAACGCAGAAAGCCATGGGAAAATGAGTGCTGTGCTCACTGTGGTAATGTATCTTCTGAAGTGCTCTATATGCTCACCAAATGTACTTCATAAATGTTACAGGTCATAACTGCTGTGTCTTCCTAATGCTTGTTGCATAAATGGTACATTTACAGTCCCAAATTTAATGAACTGGCAGATGAAGAATTTGTCAAACGTGTCAAATAAATGTGGGGAAAAGGAAGGAATATTTTACCATATGTGGTGGATATGTCCAAAAGCAAAAGCCTTTTGGCTACAAATACATACTGAAATGTAAAAAAAATGTTAAAGATACATTTTAAAATGGAAATCTTTTCATTGTGATTGATAAGTCAAGAATTAAAAATATATAATGTTATATTGCAGTACATGATTACTGAAGCCAGACTGACACATGTGCAGCAATGGAAAATGCCAAAAATCCATTACTGGAGGACTGGATGATAAAATTAACAGATTTTGCAGAGATGGGCAAATGGAAAAATGTATTAAGAGATAAAACTACATCAGTATTTGTTAGGAATTGGCAACCCTTTGTTGTTTATTTACAGGTATTAGAGGAAGAATACCAATGGAAGGTTTCGAAGAATAAGAAGAGACAAAGACATTGGGGTGGTCAAAGAATAAAAAAGAGACTTAATGATAACAATCAACCATCCGGAAGAAGATCAGAAGTCATCAATAACTTCTATGTAATAAGAAAATGTTATATTTAATAAAAATCATTTTAAGAAAGTATTAGGTGGCTGGTTGACTGTGTACTGGATATATATCTCCTATATCCTGACGTATCAACTTGGTTACAAGAACTAAAATACATAAAATTAGTACAGCACAGTGCCCACAGGAGCAGGAGATGGCATTTCCACCTTATTTACTTATGTCGTAAGAACGTCCCACTACCTTTTTCCTTCAACTGTAATCCCACAAGCAATCCTTCTCTGTGCCAATCAAATAAATTAAATTAAAGGAGACTTACCCTTGAACAGAGTCTTGCTTTTGAACTGCTGGCTGTTGTTCTGCTGCCAAAATGGTCACCTAGGAAAGGTAAGGCAGAACAGACAAATATACTGATTTAGCATCTGCACTGTTCGTCTTGCTACAGTTAACACCAAGCAAAACAAGTAACTCCAGATAACGCAAAATATCTATATGCTTGAAAGGAATGCAAAATATATTTTACCAGATAAGAGATACTCAGAATCTGGTTCAGAGCTTTTAAGTACATTGTGACACATGCTTGCAAATGGGGTCCCCAATCCTTGTGAGCATGTGTGGAACGCTGAGAAAAGTGCTGTGGGTTCCAGTCACCAAATGGTTGCCCTGGGGCATAAAGAAACACATGGAAATGGCTAGTGATGAGACACAAAGATAGCATGTTCAATAAGGAGTATTGAGATACTCTGAAACTTAGGGTATGTGAAGTGAAGAGGAAGCATCCGAGCAGAGAATAAAAAGGGATCCCTGCAGTGGTTTTCCTACAGTGGAATCAGGACCATTCACAGGCACTCATGTCTCTTTAGGTAATTAAGACTGCTTAGCACCAGATCAGTATATACAACCTATACGGCACACACAGAACCTAGTTTGAGATTCCTAAAGTGACCACAAATACCATTTGTGACTTGACCAGTATGTAAACTGTCCTCTTGTTCATTATCCACAAATAGGTGGAGTCCCACTCCATAAACTGGAAGCAAGCCAAGCACTGGTTTCCAGATCTGTAGCACATCCACAACTCCATAAGCATACCCATCTGAATCACAGGCCGCATTCCCATTACAAGCTTAATACGGTTTCACTAAACCGAAATAATAGAACCAGATGCAAACGCAACTTTGCCTGATCCCATTACTTTCAACTTAATCGCGTTCGATCCAGATTCTGAGGATCGTACGTGGCATACGTGACTCAAGGGGGGATTCAAGTGGCCACTTTCTAAAAGCTGATTTTCGGGGCTGCCCTGCCCTCTTCCTCCTGGCGTGAACGCACCATCCATAAGGGACCCCTTCATGGAACCTAGCTGGGTGGCTGCCGCTTGCCTGGTTGGAGGAAAAATGGCAGTGGGCAGCCAGTGATTCTTTCCCCTCCTCTCCCCATTGCCCAAGGCACACAGCAGCAGCGGCAAGTCAAGCCCCCTTCGCCTGCTCACCGCCACAGCCTTAAAAACATTAATCTCCCAGAACCTGTAGCTGCTTTCCTTTCTTTTCACTTTCTAAAGGTCAGAACTTTCAGAATTGTGCAAAACTGCAATATTGTTATCAGGTGTGAAGTGGGTAGATTGCTACAGTGTAGCGGCTGCTTTAAGGGATGGATTTTTACAATGAAATCACTATCTTTGGAAGCAAGCTATTGCAGGAGGGAAACCCTAAACATGCATTCTCATCCCACTAAAATGGTACGGTTCCCACAGTAAGAAATGTAAAACGTTTCAAATGCACGAACCAGAGTGAGACCTGTTGAAATGAATGTTAACATTTACAATGCTTTGGGGTGATTTAACATGCGGAAAGTGTGTTAAACCAACCTAACATGGGGACTGCGAGGATCGAAACCATTTCGAAACCATTTTAAGCTTGTAATGGGAATTCACCCACAGTTATAAAGGACAGACCTTTCAAACACAGCACCATATGGTTCCAGAAAGAAATAAAAGAAGTTATGAACCCAAATGGAAGAACTGCCAAATAGACAAACCACTTTCCTTACCTACAGAAATGTCAAAAGCTATGGACTATATAGCTCAGATAAGAGTCCTTTAAAACAGCTTTCAGTCTAGATTATTAAAAAGATTAAATTATTTTCAATCATTACCATTAGGGAACCAACAAAAAATACTAGTGAAGAAAAAAATACTGCTATGACCTGCCACTGCAGGTGTCATCATGTGATGAATCCTTTGGCTCCTATCTGCTAAACTGACATATTTAATATTCTAAGTGTTGATGAAACAGGTAGCATGCAATGTTCACAGCCTGTCTCCTCTGAGAAATAAGTAACTCGTTTGTCTGGAACAAACCCTTCATACTGATTATAAGGGGAAAAGATATTGTAATATTACAGTAGGCAAGATACATATGATCTTGTCTTGAAAGATAATTAAATAAAGAAGCAAGGAGCCCAGGAAGCCTACATGTGGGAACACTCTCAATAATGCACAAATCGCTAAGCTGTTTTCACACATGAAATTTAACGGTGCCCCATTATTGCTGTTCTGATTTAAGGTGAAAATGGAACAGTTCAGGGAAGAAGGAAGGAAACTGAGCAGGAAAATCATTATAGGGGAGGATGTTTGTTCGTGATGCCAACTAGAAGCCCTGTGAAAAGTAAAAGATTAGTAAATGCTTAATATGGAAGCAGACCCAGCAACACAACGGAAGCAGAAACTAGAGAAGAGACAGGAAGCTAAAAACATAGTGACCAGTAGATGTCCCTTGAAAAAAAGACGACAAATAAGTATGTGGAACCTGTAGAGAGACCTGCTCTCTCTTGTTTTGTTTTGATGAGGATGTAAAGGCCAAGTCACACCAATGCAGCAATTAGAGACTTGGAGAGATGTATATGGGCATGGAATGCTTGGTTTGGTTTTGACAAAGGGCCTGTTTGCACTTGGCTTTATTTTGGAATACAGTATATCTGTAGACCGTACAAATAAACTTGAACTTGAAGTATATCCTGGAATACTGTAGAGGCCTGCTGTCCACACGCTAGTCCAGGCTACAGCAGGCCCCAAGTGAGGTTTGCCAGAGTATGCATTAGCACGCAGACACCAAAGCCATCATATATCCCAGGATACAGTGCTAATACACCAAAACTTGAACTGGCCATAGGTTGAACTATTTGACCTTGAATCAGCTGGCCAGTTCACTGAACATTCTGAGCCCCCTACTTGCACATGCAGCCTTTCCCTCGCAGCACATCAGCCTCCACCCTAATTGTGTTTCAGCCTCCCCTCAGGATGTTTGCAGCCTTATCTGATCAGTCAATATTTGTACGAATATTCGATATGTATCCAACGATATGAATCTTGTACACATCCATACTTATCTCACTTTCCTCCTATATGCATCCCGTTTTCATCTCATATTTATCCATACACATACAAATGTCCAAATTATTTGTATAACTCAAAATATTCATATTTGTACAAATACTAAAGTATGAATGTCTAGACCAGTGGTTCTCAACCTTCCTAATGCCGCGACCCCTTAATGTAGTTCCTCATGTTGTGGAGACCCCCAACCCCAGAGGCGGAGCAGCTTGGGTGAGGATGGGGTGAAAAGGCAGGAGACTCATCGTGACCCCTCTGAAAGGGTAGTTCGACCCCCAAAGGGGTTGCAATCCACAGGTTGAGAACCACTGATTTAGATAATGCCAAGCTGTTCATCAAATAAAAAACAAAACCTGAAAATCCAACAAAATGAAATGATGCTAATTTTGTTCCTCAATTTTGGCCTACATTCTATTTGTATACGAATGTCTGAATTTGTACAAATAAGGAATATTTTGAATATTCGTGCACATCCCTAGTCATGATTCACTTCCCAGGTGGCACATGTGGGCCACAGCTGCCAACTGTGCCAACAGAGGGGCACCAGCAGCATGGTAACCAAGATTAAGTTATCTAAGCAACAAGAATCCCAAGCTTATGGCTCAAAAGTAACTTCACATCAACCCCCTTTTATGGCAGCTTTACCAATTATTAACATATTTATGTTATCTAAGGCTTTCTTTCTATATACTAACCTATCCAGACTCTAAAGTTTAGATAAAGAAGTCATTCTTTCACCTCTTCTGTGACCATTAACCCACTTGATACAGGCTCTGTTCATATCCAAACCACACCACTACCCCCACTTAAAAAAAAAACCTCTACTGGTGTAAAAGCTGTATTGTTTATGGAGAATTACATTTGATGCTGATTCCATTTGCAATACTGTTTATTCTAGAGAGTTTATATTGTTCAAATTTATTTTGGATGTTGTTGACTTCCATGAGTGCAAGGCAGAACAAAAGGAAAAGAGCAGAACACAGTACTTTTTAGGATCCACCCAAAAAGAAACTTCTTTGGGCCCTAAAGGATTCTTGAAAAGCATTAATGCAAGCACACTGTTTTAATCTGGAGGGTCATCAAACATTCTTTGAAATTTAAAAGATTTCAAAAAAGATTTGTTGTCTAGTCTAGTGTTAAAAAAACACCCAACCATTCAGTTGTGACATTCTCTTTCCTTTTTATTCCAGGATAGAGTAGTCTGATAAATGGATTTTTTTAAGTACTGACATACCTGTGGAATATCCTGTCCTTGGATTTGTTCTTGGTGGGGCTGTGTCACTGTGCTGTATGGTGTTGGCTGGTTTGGGATGCTGACTACAGAACTCTCGGATGTCAGCTGCTTCTGGACAACTGTCTTTGCTGGCAACACTGGTGTCTGACACATTGGCTGCTGTTGTGCGTATGGTGGTTGTGCTGGTGAACAGGTGAACGATTGGTTACTGTCGGCTGGCTGAAACACTTGAGACTGTTGGAAGAGACTACCACTGGGCAGATGCCCTGGCAGTTCTGGTGGCTGCTGGACTGTGTAAGACGGTTCAGGCTGCTCTGGTGCAGACGACACATTCTGTATTGTGTTTGGGACAGATGGAGGAACAGCATTCTGGCTGAACTCCTTGTAAGCAGACTGTGGTTGCATTTGAGGAATGAAAGATGGTGGAGGCTGTGGCGGAACAGACACAGTCTGCAATCCTTGTTGTTGGTTATCTGCAATCCTGTGCCCCACATGAGGAGGCTGTAGTTGCTGCTGCCCTGTGCCAGGATCTTGTTGGATCAGATACTTTGATGGATCTGGCTGGGAGTGCTCAGAAGAGTAAGCTTGGATATCCACTGACTGGGCTAAGCAGATTGGTTGTTCCATGCAGCTAGAATTACTGTCACAAACTGTGTATAACGATTGCTCAGGAGAGCACACGGTAAAACTTGGTTGATCGTTGACATGGACTAACTGAGCCTGCTGGATCTCAGGAGGTTTAACAAGATATGGTGGCTGTTGAGCTATGTATGCTGTTTGCCCTTGGTAAAAAGGCTGCATTGGATATGTTGTCTGGTCCAGGGATGGCCCTGGATAGGCTCCGGAAACAGAGTGAATCTGTTGCTCAGCACAGGGAAGCTGATCTGTGCCCTGAACAGTGTAAGCAACGTGCATTTGACACACTGCTTGCTCAGCAGCTTGCAACTGGTTTGTTGGCTGCACTTGGTGAATCAACTGTTCTGAAGACTGTAACTGGTGTGAGGGTTGGTTTGAATATATTTGTTGTTCCTGGGCTTGTAAGTGGTACTGGGCCTGTATGGGATAGGCCACTTGTTCTTGGGCACAGCACGACAGTTCAGCTGCCTGCTGCTTTTCCACGTCTTGCTGGGCAGCAACTGGCACTTGTTCTGCAGAACCAGGATGAAGAATTAACTGATCCTGTTGCTGTTGTTGTAAAGGCAGATGGTACTGCATTTGTTGAATTACAGAAGGATGTTGATCTGTGGATTGGTGGACCGGAACAGTCTGTTGCTCTTGCTGAGGGATGGAATGCTGAATCAATGTATCCACAGCCATTCCTGGATATTGCTGTGTTGGCGCAACTGGCTGTGTCATAGCAGAGACCTGATGGATAACTTGCTGGGGTTGCTGAATTGAGCTCATCTGCTGGGGAACCTGTGGAGACTGCTGCACTGAGCCTACTTGTGGGGGAGCCTTTGGGGACTGCTGCATAACTGCTGTCTGCTGAAGCTGTTGAACAGAAACCACTTGCTGAGCAACATGTTGTGGCTGCTGAACAGACATCACCTGCTGGGGGACTGGCTGAGGCTGCTGTGCAGCTGCCACCTGCTGAGCGACTGGCTGTGGAACATGCTGCAGCTGTTGCATGGGTGCTACCTGCTGAGGGACTGGCTGGGCCTGCTGAATGGGTGCCACTTGCTGGGATTGCTGTGCAGCTGTCACCTGCTGAGGAATTTGCTGCAGTTGCTGCATGGACACCACCTGCTGAGAAATATGCTGAGGTTGCTGCATCACTTGGGGCTGCTGGGTAGCTGGCATCTGAGGCTGCTGCACAGCTGCCATCTGCTGTGGGACTTGCTGGGGAACATGTTGGGACTGCTGTACTGTCACCATTTGATGGGTCTGCTGTGTGGTAGCCATCTGGGGCTGCTGGGTAGCTCCTATCTGCTGAGTGACTTGCTGAGAAACATGCTGGGGTTGCTGCATGGACACCATTTGCTGGGACTGCTGGGTAGCTACCATCTGGGACTGCTGTGTTGCTGCCATCTGGGGCAATTGCTGAGGAATATGCTGGGGGTGCTGTGCAGCTACTATTTGGGGCTGCTGTGTAGCTGGCATCTGAGACTGCTGTGCAGCTGACATTTGTTGTGAGACTTGCTGCGGAAGATGCTGGGCCTGCTGTATGGATGTGATCTGATGGGTCTGCTGTGTAGCTGCCATCTGGACCTGCTGCATAGATCCCATCTGCTGAGTGACCTGCTGAGGAATAGGCTGTGGCTGCTGTATGGAGGCCATCTGCTGGGGCTGCTGTGTTGCTGCCACCTGGGGCAGTTGCTGAGGAACATGCTGGGGCTGCTGTATAGCTGGCATCTGAGGCTGCTGTGCAGCTGCCATTTGCTGTGGGACTTGCTGGGAAACATGTTGAGGCTGCTGTGCAGCTCCCATCTGCTGGGTGATTTGCTGAGGAACATGCTGGGGCTGCTGTATGGATGCCATTTGCTGGGACTGCTTGGTAGCTGCCACTGCAGGTTGCTGTGTGGCTGACATCTGCTGAGGAACTTGTTGAGGCTGCTGTATTGATGGCACCTGCTGAGGTATTTGCTGCATGGCCATCTGCTGGGAAATCTGCTGCATGGACACCACCTGTAAGGGTATTTGCTGTGGAGATGCTCCCTGCTGCGCAACCTGCTGGGACTGTTGAATGGATGTTACTTGCTGGGATATTTGTTGTGGTTGCTGCATGGATGCCACCGGATGAGCAACTTGCTGAGCAGTTTGCTGCGGCTGCTGGGTAGATGGCATCTGCTGAATCGCCTGCTGTGGTTGCTGGATGGATGCCACTTGATGGGGGACATGCTGAGGCTGCTGCATGGGTGCTACCTGGTGAGGAATTTGCTGTACCATTTGTTGGGGCTGCTGTGTAGACGCCACCTGCTGGGAAACTTGCTGAGGTTGCTGATTAGGCGCAATTCCCTGTGAAACCGACGGCAGAGCTGAAGAAGCAGGAAGACCTTGTGCTAAACCCTGTATGCTGTTTACAAAATGAATTGAGGGCTGTCCCTGTAGCACAGGTGAATGACTGGCAGTCACAAAGCTGGCCGACACATGCTCCAGTTCCACTGATCCTGCAGGTACTGATGCTTGGCTGTTGATTCTAGCTGCAGGACCCAACTGTATGTTAGCTGGGAGTTGCTGGTTCACAGTCTGAGAAGCTGGGATAGTCTGAGGAGATGTGACTGTCAAGATCTGTTGAGGGAGGGCTATCGTAGATCCATCCTCTGCATTGTAGGAAACCTGTGAATCTGGAGGCTAGGGAGAAGAGCAACCATAAAATAAGTTAAACTGACTGTCTGCCCAAAGGTCTTAATATAAGGGATTCATCATCACAGAAAGAATTGCTTCTAGAATTACAACTCACAAAAGAACCCACTGTATAGAAAGGAGCAAAACACATAAGACTATTCCATAAGCAAACAGAAGCTTAAAAATCCCATGACTCTAACAGCACGTATTCAGTACTATGACACCTACAGTTACACAGAGGACAGTGAAATATATCAGCATTTTAGTGAAAGTGTCTTCATATCAGAACAGCTGGTACTTCTCTTGGCTATGCGTGAAGCAGAATTAAAAGACTTGCTGATGGATTAGATTGTAAATGTTGGCTTTGTGTCATCTGGATGACAGGCGGGGTGATTTAAGAATGAAATAAGCAATGCTGTTTAATTACAAATTACAAATGAGAAACTGATTTTGAGATATATAGCATTTCCACTGTCGGAGGCAGAACAAGTACTAACTGTTGATAGTCACTAATAACTCTCCACTTCATAAATTGCTCCAGCTCTTTTTTATGCCAGGCAGCTGGTGTACATCACTATATGCATGAACTACAATACCGAATTCTGCATTAAATTACAAGCTGAACTGAAATATTTCCTTTTGTCCATTCATCTTTAGAGGAGGGAATTAACAGAAGACAAAAGACTTACGGTCCCTCTCCTGCAGCTCGTTGTTATTTACTATATATCTTTCTAAATAAAAGGTTAGGTATGGATATCCAAAGCAGTGCTTTCCAGATGTTTTGAACTATAAGCTCCACCAGCTCCAATCAGGGTAATAGAAGAAAGTGCAAGGTAGCAAAATCTGTACATCAAAATATCTAGAGGGTGCTGCTTTGGCACCCTCTTGGTTCAACTCCTTAATGAAAAGTTCCTTCCTTCCTTCCTTCCTTCCTCCCTCCCTCCCTCCCTCCCTCCCTAGGGATCTGCAGGCAGGTAACAACATTTAAAATCAAACATTATTACAACAACAACAGTATATATTAAAACAATAGCATCGGCAAGAGCGAAGAGAAAAGTGTATCCCTATTTAACCAATGGCCAGGGCAAAGAGGTGTGTCTTCACTGCCTTCCTAAATGTATTCAGTAAAGGTGACAGACACACCTCAAGGGGGAGACTATTCCATCACTGAGAAGGCCCCCTGCTGGATGCCCACCCCTTTTACTACTGAGGGTGGTGGGACAACCAGGAGGGCCTCCACTCCAGATCTTAAGGCATGGACATATTGGTATGGGAGTAGACATTCCTTTAGATACTAGGGGCCCAAGTCATTTAGAGCCTTATAAGTCTCTATAAGGGCTCTGTAGCGAATCGGCAGCCAGTGCATCTCTTATAAGACCAGTGTGATGTGTGTCCAGCCAGCTGTCCCAGTCAGCAATCTAGCAGCTGTATTCTGCACTAGCTGCAGCTTCCAAACTGTCTTCAAGGGAAGCCTCATGTAGATTTGCTTTGTGTGTGAACCGTAATTTGGTACCTAACTCAGTTGCAAGCTAAGGGCTTTTTAATTCAACAGACTAAACATGTCATCAAATACAGCTTCTCTTTATATCCAAGTGCCCTTTCAGCCACTGAATAATGATATTCACATCCTTGCCTTAGTTTCTTCAGGCAGAAGTAAGTACAGTAAAGCTAGCTCAGGGAATCTTCAGCTAGTTAGTGCAGTCTTTTATATCAGCAACTAATTCTGAGGATTAAAAGTTTCTAAGTATCAAAGCACGTGTAATGTTAAAGATACAAGATGATATGTCCGAACTGGCAACATTTATTTTGGGGAAAAAATAGAGAAGTTGACAGTCTCTGAAGGTATTTCCTATTAGAAATCATTGCCCCTTTCTGCTTGGGGCAAACATCAAGCAAAAAGTGGGCATCAGCTTCTAAAACACTTCTTAATTTGACTCACTACAAACTTCTGAACTTGTTCTGTAGGGCTATAGCCTATAATAATTATGAAGCAAGAGGCAAACCCTGGAAAGACCCAAGAGAAGGAACAAAATGGCAGGAATCACTCTAATGTATGACACTTGGATGAGACATATATTTGCCACAATTATAAACAAAGGTGGCGTCAAAGATCATTCCATTCTGTCCAAAGAGGAGGATAACATCGTCCAGGACCTTTTATACAACACCAGCAGTTTGCCTAACAGCACCAGTTAAAGAGTATCCACTAAAGAAAGTGTTTTATTACATGACTTTATCATCTCAGCTGAACTATTCTTGTAGTATAGAATTGTTGGTGCGTAATTATGTGCTGAAATCCAGCCTAAGATGAACTGGTAAAAAGCTACTTCCACCGGAACGGTGTTGAATTGCACTCTTCGAGATGGAAACTCTAGCTAGGTTTCCTCCATTATAAGTGAATGTAAGTTGGGTGAAGAAAGGGAAAAGAGCCAGAAGGAAGTGACTTCTGTCATTTTCCCTGTTCCCCGTCTTCCCCTGCCCCTGTGGGAAAAAAACAAAGAAAAAAATGGGCCAAAGGGTCATAAGGAATTGGCAGCAGGGCTTCCTCTCATCTTCTTCCCAGACAAACGGGGTCAAAATCCCCCTTCTGGCAGCATACGGAAAGAACAAAGAAGCAACAAACACCACTGCTTTCCCTGAGAATTAGGGCCAACCATTGGCAACGATCTCCAGGGTTGCCTTGCTGTATATCATTTGGGCAAAAGGACTATGTGTAATTTTCTTCACCATGCTATGAATAAACTGAGTCCGTTTACTTTGGATCACCCCCCTCATAATTAGCTCCCTAAGTCCACCAGAGAAGCATCTCTGGAACACCCTTAAGATGATTTCTGACTCTGTCTGATACAGTCAAGGAAGAAGGAACTATTTTAAGCAAGAAGCATGTTATTTTATCCAAAGCCCTAGTATGTGTGAAAAAATCATCTTGCCCATAAGGTTTACAAAAGTTACTGAATTTGGACAGTTTGAGCTCTGGGTCTGAATGGTGATGATTCAGGATGTTTCCAAAAAGCATTCAGTTTGGTTTTGATTTAGGTATATAAAATCCATGAGGTGTCAAAATGCTTGTCTGATAGTTGATGAGTTACCTGTATTCCTGCAAACAAATATTAAGTATAATATAGACAAGTAGATGATAATAAAAAAGATACAGCTATGAGGAAGATGTGATTCAAATAGGCAGAGGGTAGCCCAGCTTGACAATCTTCAGGTGGTCGATAAGGATTTTAATAGAGAACATGAGTACAGAGGATGAACCAAAAGGGAGGACTCTGAATTGATAATATGAATCTCTACAAGAAAGTCTTAAAAGTCTCTTGCAACAGAAATGTGAAAATAGGGCTCTGTGAAATCTACAGATGTCATGAAACTGTTCAAATGCAGGCATTGTCCTGAATCTGGAGAATCATGAACAAGAATTAATGTACAGAAAGGCCACATTTTAAATAATTTGGTTTGCAAGGTTTCAAAGTAATATAATTTATTAACTGAAACCTTCCTTCAGTATTAAGTGTTTCTGTTTCATTTTAATGGATTTTTTTCTTAACCACAAAGGTCTACTAACCCCAGGAACAGCTGAGCTCTCACAATGCAGACCACCTTCTTTAGAACTGTTCCCATCCGAGGAGAAAGACTGTTGGAAGAAGGTATAAGGAGCCATCCTTTACTATCCTGCTGCTTTGTTACAGTAAACTACCCCCCCTTTTACAGTAATTAAATGAATGTAAGATACTACTTACGGTTCTCTTGTAACAAGTAGTTTGATTCCTTATTAAGAAAAAAGTTCTATCAAACCTTCAATATTTGATGTTTTTCTGATTGATTCATTTGTACCACTACCATCAGCTACTTTAGTAGTTACAGATTTTATACTTTCTATTACACAACTTTTGCTTATGTGTAATCTAAGATTGCATTCACGTGCCATTTGAAAATAATACCTCTGAGATTACTTAGATCCGTTTTGCAGGTGGAATCTTCCCCATGGCAATCTGCCTTTTATGAACATTCTAGGCCAGAAAAGGTGAATTAGAGATGGAATGATAACATGAGGGCCACATCCTATCCTAACTGAGACAAGTTTGAGAGATTTTTTTTTTGCTATCTGTGAATACAGCCTAAATTATTTATTTTCTTTTTAAAAACCAATACTGTAATTTTTTATCTCACTTTATTTCTGCATGTGATTGCCCACTATAATCATTAGGAAGTAACATCACATAATGGCAAACATACACCAACTGCACTGTTGTTAGTGACAGCCTGCCAGGATTTTCAAACCAAGTAAATTATCTTTCAAGATTCTTACCATCCTTGGTGTAAACTGTTGAACTGCAATAGGTGAAGCCTGAGCCTGGGGAGCCACAGGGGGTGCCAAGCTGTGAGCAGGTAGAGACGAAGGCTGGTTCTGGATTAATGGTAAAACACTGGGATGAACCACATTTGTTGGCTGCTGTTGCACCTGCACAAAGAACAACTGAACAGTGAAACAAACAATTTTCTGTGCTCCACTTCCGTAGTCTCAGCTGCTTCCCATATTCTCTGGGGGGAAATAACTTCTTGAAACACATTTTCGCAGCATAGATTGGTGATTGACAGGAAGTTCACAAGCAAAATGCACTTCTAACATTATTTTCTGAGAACTCCGGAAGTTCTTACAAATCAATGTGACTAAATGTGATCCAGAGTATGATTTTGCATTTACTCAATGTTCGGTTCAAACAGAATGCTCAAAATAGCTAGAATATAACCTCCCTGCCTTGGAAACACCTTTGCACCCATCTGGGGAATCCGGATCAACCACCAAGGGGTCTGTCCGTCACCTCAGGTGTTTCGGGGGACAGGGGGGTGTACTCTCCGAAGTCCCTTTGAAGAGATCTGTGCAGACTTTGGAGCCACTCTTCGGAGAGACCAGCAGCGAGACTCCAAAGTCTCTGCCGATCGCTTCGGAGGGACTTTGGAGGGAAGTCCACGTGGTCTGTGCTAATAGCGAACAGACCGTGCTGACAGCTCCGCAGCTTCTCCAAAGTCTATGCCGATCTCTTCGGAGTGACTTCGGAGTAATTTCGGAATGATTTTGAAATGACTCCAAAATCACTTCGAAGCTGGGATTTGGGGGCTCCCCCCAATGGGTGCATCTCCTCCCCCTAGCCTCCTCTGGACCCCATTGCCTGTTTCTCATGGAAACAGGCTCCCTTTAATCCGGATTTTCTGGGTGAAGACCCCATTGTAGACCCCATTAATGCGATCTACAGAAAATCCAGATTAAAGGCAGAAAAGTACCCACTTGATCCGGATTTCCCGACCGGCAGTGGAAACTATCGGGTCCCAAATGGGTGCCATGGTGGGAATGGGGTCACCTGGCTCACATCCAAATGGGTCCTTAATGGGTGCAAAAATGGGTACTTTCTGCCAGTGGAAAAACACCCATAGTACCCTACACACAGAATGCTCTGCAAAATTGTATCATCTTTCCCAAGCACCTGAACATGAGAACTGTCCATCCACAAAGTTTCTATTACGTCGGGACTAAACATCTTTGTTGGCCCTTATCCAGCTCATCACTACATCCAAGCACTGGGTCAAGATATTCATAGCTTCTTCTGACACAGAGAAACAGTAGAATTGGGTGTCATCAGCACACTGATGATTCCTCACTTCCAAACTCCTAACGATTAGTCCTAATGGCTTCCTAAATAAGATTGATGAGAAAATGGTTCCCTGAGAGATCCAAAGGCATAGAGAACTGAGGCACAATGGCCCAGCACTATTTCTTGAGATCATCCTTGAGAGATCCCTGAGAGATTCAAGCAGGATCAACAGAACTGCACTCCCTTTGTTTCTCTTCTGCAAGAGCAATCAAGGAAACCAAGACTGATTCCATCCCAAACCTAAGCATGAGACCAGATTGCAGTGGATATAATCCGTTTCATTCAAAACTGCCTGTAACTTCATAGCCACCAGCCTTTCTAGAACCTTGTCCAGAAACGGGAGATAAGCTGCTAGGGTCCAAGAAAGACTTTTTCAGGAGTAGACAAACCACCACCTCTTTCAAGAGTAGTAGGACAGCTCCCTCACACAAAGATGCATTCACCCCTCCCTAGATCCACCTCATGGTTGGCTGCAAAGAGCCAAGATAAGTAAGGATCTGAAGAATATATTGTAGGCCAAATAGCTAGAAGTATTTTGTTCACATAATCAGGTCTCAAAAACTGAAAGCAATCCCACATACAGCACAGAAGCTGACTGAACAAGAGCCCATCTGCTTGCTTTTTAAAAGTCTACCAACAAATCCACCCCTTGCTTAAAATACCTTGAAAGGTCAAAATCATATCCTTTAGCTACAATTGCTCAGAAGCATCTAGCCAAAACAAACTTCACTCTGAAAAGTCTAAACTTCAAACACAAGAGTTGGAAAACTGGTACTTTGTACAGAACATATTATACTAGCAAAACCTGCAGAGCAGAGGGTTGCTAATTTGATCCCCAACCTCGACAAATCATTTCTTTATTTCTGCCCTAAAAACTACTTTGGGGTGCCCATGGAGGTGCCCATGCAGTTAACCAGGAGTCAGCCACAACTCAGTGATACCCAACAACAAAAACAAAACCTCTTGAATAGTATATCTGAATTCTACAGATTTGTAAACACTATTTGTAAAACATTATTTTTTCCAGCCTTCTCAGAGTCAAGGGGGAGGCCTAAACTCATCCTGTTATGCCACATTCTTCGTTTTCCATTTTCTGGCCTACTGCAGCTTCCCTGGGTCCTGCCAGGGCTCTGGGAAACATCCCAGAATGGCAGGCAGTTTCATCCCCACTAGCCTCCAAGAAGTTGGTACCCAAACTCTGGTGGCAATGGTCAAAATAACAGGCACCCCAAAGCAGGCCCAGGTGGCATAAAACTGCTGCTGAGGAGTCACCCTGTCTGGTCTTGTTTCCTGGCCTTGTCTAGCTTTCAGTCTGACTCCCTGCTCCTACTATCAGTTCAGCCTCCAGCCTCTAACCTCCGGCCTCACCATGTAGTTCCTAGCCTGCTTCTTGCCCATTGGTCCCGAAGCTCCTGCTTTCCAGTTCCCAGTGTATAACTCTAGCTATGACAATCTACAATAGAACAGATCAGTAGAATGGGCAAGTATAAATACTCTTCCATGTGGAAACCATATTCAAACCTGATATGGTGATGTTAAGCACAGGATGTCTCATAATTGTGGACAAGTCCATTATGAATCTTAAGCTTAAAGGATTCTACACCAAACAAACTTACTGAATAACATATACAGCTTTATCTGGTGTTATTTCTTTTCTAAGGCCGCCACCACCACCACAATAATTTAATCTTTTACACCACACTAATATATATGGTGGTAAAAACACGATCACGCTATAGTTCTATTACTGTGGTTCAAAATAAAGACAACAATAGACAACTTACCCCTGCTATAGGCTGATAATGTCCTACCAGCTGCTGGGAAGTATAGATGTGCCCTTGTACATTATTTTCACCTTGTGTAAGGTTGGGGGCTTGCTGGCTGCCCACAATCTGTTCAGAGGAGAAAGCCAAGCTATGCTGGCTGGAGGCATCTGACAACGTAACTGAGCCTGCTCCCCTCTCGGATAAGCTGTCAGCTGTATTGGTACAGAAGGAAAAGGAAAAGCATGAGTTCCAATGAGGTCCTCTCCCCCTTCCTCCAACACACACACATCCATGTACATTTCATGGAGACTCTTGGATGCGTATAATATTACATGGTTTGTCAAGAAAGTCACAATTTACTATGATTGAACATTTATTCAACAGACAAAACCGAGAACCTAACAACATATCAATCTGCTTTCTAGTCCAAGTTCTGCTTTCTAGTGGCCAAGTTCTCATTTAATGAGCAATGTGTTACCACTAGACTGACCAGTGGAAGATATCAATAAATACAGAAGGTGCTGCAGCCTTCCAGAGTTTCAATGAAAATACCAAAACCTTTCCTGAAGAAGTCATAGGCTTCAACATGAAACTTCTGTAGGTCTAGGAAGTCCTCAAGCCACTCTGGGATGCTGTTTGCTTAGGCTTTTATACTACCCTCCATCAGTCCCAGGTTTTGAACAAATACAAACAAAATTAATAAAATCCTCAGTTTAAGTAAAAACATAGGCTCTATCTAAAATCTAAAAGAAAAAACTATATAAACAAAATAAATCAAATTAACATATACATCCCAGCAAAAATGAAAACCCTAGCTTCTACTAGGAGTCAATGTAGAGCAGAGGAGGCCATACAGAACTTGGCTGGGGATTCAAAAAGAGCTCGTAGACTAACCCCATTCCACAAAATTGTCATAGAAAAAAGTGGGACAAACTTAGCATACCAAAATGAAACTGGCAATCCACATACGTTCTAGGATCTATCAAGCAACAAAGTCATTGTCACTGAATCAGTTTATTTCTGTCTGGTTTTCAGAGATTTATGCTCTGTAATGAGGGCTAACTTCTGACCGTTAAACATCTACCCTTATGAAAATAGTTCCATTCTTCTAAAAATGGAGGTAGAAGAATCAGAACACTGTACGTTTTATTTCAAGTGAAAATTAATTTGCTGTAGTTTATTAATGTATACTAATTGCACTAAGCCTAAAAGCCAGGTTCTTTTGCTTTGAATATCTGATAAATAAATCTATATTTTTTTATTCACTTGTCCCCTTGTGGCTCTGCTTTATACACATTACCATGGTGCTATAGGAAGCCTATTTTTCTAATCCCCCACCTCTGGACATCTTTAATCAAGTATGTGCCTGGCTGCATGTGAATGTCTTCAGGCTGAATGAAGAATCAGGCTGGAAGAGATGGAGGAGACTCAAAATCCCCACATTTAGCAGCTTCCTCACTTAGCAAGAAATAAATAAATGATACAATCCGTTTTCTTGCTTGGGGAGAAAATAGTTAGGGTGGACAAAAATTCTGAGCACGAAAAAGGTCTGAGAAAGACCAGAGGGATCATTAGCCACATATGTTTTTTCTCTGTGGAGTCCTGCTGGAGGACTCTGCATTCACTAACAGGTTAAGAGTGGCAAAATTTCCCCAGCAAAGGAGCAGAACTGAAACCTTAAATATACCTTCTCAGGTGCTTGCCCCACTATTAATGATGCAGCACAAGGCAAAATGAGGGCAAGAACAGCACAATAGAAAAGACAAAAGAAGTAAAAAGAGCAGCAAAGGCACAGATAAATACAAGAGAAAGTAGAGATGTGCAACAAATATGTTTGTGTGCTGTTTGCAGCACACAAACTGCCAAAGAGGGTTGAGTTTGCAAGCTCACTCTATGAAGAACATCCTCCTCCTCCCCTCCCAACCCTAAGCCCTCCTACACACACACACACACACACACACACACACACACACACGGACAGACAGAGGAATCCCTCCTCCTGCCTCCTGACCCTGAGCCCTCCTACACACATGCACGCACGCACGGACAGATAGGGGAATCCCTCCTCCCCCCTCCCCTCCTTCCTCCAGGCCGTGGTGAAAGCTCCTCGTCTCCCTCCTTTCCCCCTGTCAGTTGAGGGCATGTGGAAAAGGAGGCAGACACAGAGCTTTCACCACAGTAAAATCCTGTCCTTTGCCTTGCATGCTTCTTGGCTACAAGGCAGACTTGTAGCCAGCAAGTATGCAGAGCAAACGGCAGGATTTTAGCGGGGTGAAAGTTCCGTGTCTGCCTTTTCCACACACCCCCAACTGACAGGGGAAAAGGAGGGAGACGAGGAGCTTTCACCACACTCAAATCCTCACTCAAATCCTGCCGTTTGCTCTACATACTTGCTGACTACAAGTCTGCCTTGTAGCCAGGAAGCATGCAAGGCAAAGGACAGGATTTGAGCGAGGATTTGAGCGTAAGCGGGGGACAGTTGCCATTGCAGTCTTAGTGGCGAGGACAGCGAAGCTCCGCCTGCTAATGCTGAGATCGTAACCTGCGAGTCTCCCCATGCCCCCTTTATAACCCGCTCTTGCCCCCAAATTCGGGGTGAGTACAGTTACAAAGGGTTTTTTTTCGAATTAGAGGATTTTATTCCGCTGTAAACCCAATTTAGGGCTTTGCATGCAGACGCTTGTGAGGCAACATAGCTTTCGCCTTGCAATTGCCTTGCCATGCAGACGAGCCCTAAGAGATATGCCCTCTCTCGATTGTCTGGCTGACAGCAGGCTGATAACCAGTTTCTTGCTCACAGAGTTTCACCATTCTTTTTTTTTTACTTTGAAGAATGCTGATGCTTGAAAGTTACTAAGGCTGTGTTCAAACCTAAATTTTAATCCAGCTTCAGTCCACTCTGACCGTGAGATATCCCATTGGAAAAATGACAAGCTGTTCTACTCAAGTCTGTGGAACAGGTTCTTCCCTCTTAGGCCTGAAGGAGAATAACACTGGGACCAAACTTCACAAACTTCTTCAGTTCCACTCACCAATACAGTGACCAAAAAAATTACTAACCAGTTGTTAAACTAACATTAAAATTCACATAACCAAACTGAAGGAAATGTAGCGTAACCTACTTTATATCATGGAAAAGGATTAAGATGGGTTCCAGCATCCAATCACGGATACGACACTGGTAACTGCAACTTGGGGGGTGGGAATGGCAACAGCCATAAAAAATAAGTCAATTAATATGCTATTTGGCTTCCAATAGATCAGCAAATATGAGTCTCACGCTCAAAAAAAGCCCAAACGCAATGCATATAGCTGAATGAAATGATAACTAGGACCACAAGAATAGAGAGGGGCCTTGGTTGATTGTTACCGGTGACAGAGGAGCTGTGCTGTATTTGCTGAAGGATCTGTTGTCGAACATGTTGATCAACTTCTGTCTCCTCACACTCAGTCCTGCTTTGTTGAGAAGGTGTGTTGAATGATGACCCTTTTGGTTGAAGTAAGGGCAGCCCACTTGGCAGCTTGCTTTGAGAGTCCCTCCTTTCCTCCAGGTAGCCCACCTGCTTCTGCTCCCTTGTTTTCTTGATGAGAGTGACACGATCCCGGATTGATTTAGCCACAGCTTTGGAATCACTTTCATGGAAAAATCCGGACTTTACCTGTGCATGAAGAAAAAAAGAAAAAACAAAAGAAAAACAAAAGAAAAGAGGAAACAAGCCAGTTATTCTGATTTCCCATTATATCTGTCAAAGTTGATTGGTATTATTCTGTATTAGTGTGACTGTATACGTGTGGCTGTGATCAAACACTTTGTTTTGGGAACACTTAAGTACATAGGATCTCTCCAACTGCAGATTCAGGAAAGAAACCTGCATCACATCGTTTTTAAAACAAACCTCCTCATGCTTGCTACTTTTCCTCTGCCAGCACTGTTGCCTTCCCAGCTCACTTCCTATTGACTGCTGCCAACCTGTTTTTCCAGGACCTTCACTGGATAGCAGCTTTAACATGCTGGGATTGACTTAAAACCCTTCAGCTTCCCACCTCATCCAACCCAAATTGCTGCATCTCACCCTAAGAGTGAGTCATTTGCGTCTGTGCTTGGGAAGAAGTATCAGAGGCTTGGGGACAAGGTAAAGCTTTTTTATCTTTTAATGTTTGTCCCTACCATATCAAAAGTTACTGTCTCCAATAACCCAATAATTTATTCCAACTTCAACTCCATGATTCCAGCTCTGACTCTACAGCCCTTTTACCTAGTGCCTGAATGAAATCAACTCAGGTGCCAGACAAGCGCCATGGAAAAGATAGTTCTGTAAAGAGGAAGTAGCCACTGCCTCCCATGTGGAAACCAGGTCCCTATCAGGGAACAGGAGAAGCATCTTAGATGCTGGATAGAATCCAGGCTAGACTATGTGAGATGACTATATTTAAACAAGAAAAATACCTTATAAAAAATCTACTCCACTTGATCAAAAACACGACGGAAGAGCACAGAGCAGGGCTGGTTAAAAGGCTTCTAGGTACCCAGACAGATGCCTGGAAAAATGCATCTGGCTAGCTGATCAAAGGTTGTTCAGCCTTGACAAAGATACATTATTCCAACCAGCTAAAAGGGTTAAATTTTGCAACTAACAAATTGCCAATTCTATTCCTGAAGACGGGCTGTAATGAAAATAGGCATTCAGTACCCAGCAGTTCCTCCTGCATTATTAAAACATCCATGAGAGGCTTTTACCTATGAGACATATAATGCTATGTTTTTAATTGGAGATTTAAAAACAAGTCATCCAGAATAGCCATGGCATTTGGATAAGTTGTTAAAGTGGAAGTTCTTAACTTCCACCTGCTTAGCAAAGCCACTATCAAAATGTAGTCTCCACAAAAAAAAAAAAAGGAAAAAAAAGGGGGGAAAAGCAAGGGAAAGGACTCTAGCATATACTGTTACAAATCTATTGTACTTAATAAGATAGATCAAAACATTTCAAAATGAGATCAGAAGTAAGTACTGGTACTATTTAATGATTGTCTCTTGCACATGCAGAAACACACACAAATGAACAGATGCACTCCTATGACTCCTAGTAGAATCATCAGCCTTTATCTATTACGTGTCAAGTTCCTCTGTTGCCAAATATTTTATGAAAACAAAACCAAGGCAACAGTGAAGCAGAGAAAAGAATCTACAGTCTAAACAGATTTACTTGGGTAAAAGACGACAAAGGAAGCATAGCCATAAAAGGAAGCGTGTGTGGAAGAAGCTTCCCTATGCTTATACAATATCCTCTAGCTTACTTTACTGGACTTTCATTGGAACTGTAGAAACCTAGTCTCATATGTCATGAAAGAAAAAAGAAATCACCTTATGGAAGAAACTGATTTCCATCTGGTCTCAGGCCTTGAAGTAAAAACACATTACTTTGCTAAATACAATAGGTAAGTAGACTGAAGAGCCTTTTCAGGTCTAATGTAACTAATAGTGCAACTCCATCCACGTATATGTATATTCAGAAATAAGTGGGTTTAAGTATGGTAAAAATAGGTTTTCAGTAATAAGAAATCAATTTAAAACTGCCCCAAAAGAAGCAACAGTTAAAACACCCTGGATATTCCTTGTTATGTTCCAAGAGCATCCAAAAACATGTCTTTCTTTTTGGCTGTTTGCTTGCCTTTAATGCTTTTTTTAATATGGTTTTTTGAGCCTTCAAGGAAAGTCAATGATAAATATCCTATGAAGCTACTGGCTAAGGACTACATTCATTTTTGTTAATTATTACAACTACAGTATATTCCGGCGTATAAGACTACTTTTTAACCCAGGAAAATCTTCTCAAAAGTCGGGGGTCGCCTTATACGCCGGGTGTCATCTTCTTATACGGTGAGTATATCCCAAACTCTATATTTTAACTGGAAAGTTGGGGGTCGTCTTATACGCCCAGTCGTCTTATACGCCGGAATATGCGGTATATCCAATTATATCCAATTGTTGGATAAAGTGTATCAAATTACAAAAATGGCAAAGAATTTTTAAAGCAGACTAAATTCATTATTGATTAACATGTCAGAATGCTTGAATGCCTCCTTCTTTTCCCATCTGTTCCTCCCCGCACTGAGGAAAACACTAAGAGGGGCAGGGAGTTAATTAAAATGTCGGGAATTCCAACTGCATAATACATTCATAGAACTTGCTTTTTCATACTAGCAAATCACAGAGAAATTTCAAGCCTAGCACATTTCTCAGGAATAAACTCTTGTGTAACACAAGATGATTCTGGGTAATCCGATTTAGAACTGGGCTGCAAAGCCATAGTACCCTTCTTTGTGGTTCAAGATTTGTGTGTTTTTTAAAAGTGTTTCTCTCCATACAAGACTCTGAGATTATATGAAAACCAGGGGAATAACTTATTTCTGTTTTGTGGTTTTAACCTTTACTCTAAGGTCCCCAGAAAAATGTTGGTTATTGGGCTGTATGAAAATTGTTAAATACTTAAATAATCCAAGGGCTTACAAAGGAGACAGCCAAGGAGAGAGAATATAAAACTACAACAAAATCTATTTTTGAAGTGAGGCACCAAACAAAGCTGAAATTCTTCCACATTACAAAGAAAAAAAGCAAAGGAAGCAATAGTGTTACCTACCATTTCACAAGCCACTTCCTCTGGAATATCTGTTTCCAGGTTGAAACTGAATTCAATTGCTTCATTATCTTTGTGCTTGCCTTTCAGCTTCTTAGGGTCTTCCACCCAAAGTCTCAAAGCCAGGGAAGAATTCAGTCCATTGTCATCCTCTGCAAGCTCCACTCTCAATCCAGTATCCTCAGCAAAGAAAGCATGGTTCAAGAGATCTTTGATGGATAGCCTTTGATGGAAGAGATTGGAGATGGGACAGCACCTTGAGTTCCTGACCAAATATATAACTAACAACTGGTGGTACAGTGATCCCTCCTTATCCACTGTACTTTGGTTTCTATAAACTGCCATGTAAAAGGTTAACTGACTTCAATGTAAAACTGAGAGATAAAAGAAGAAGAGTAGGCTTCTATACCCCCGCTTTTCTCACCCAAGGGGACTCAAAGCAGCTGACAAACCTGTTCTTCTTCCTACAACAGACACCCTGTGAGAAAGGTGGGCTGTGAGAGCTCAGAAAGAGAGCTGCAACTAGCCCAAGGTCACCCAGCTGGCTTCAAACTGGGAGACTACCAGATAAGAATTCAACACTTTAACTGGCTAACAGAAAACCAAACTACTTAGAACGGTGATGGCCAACCTATGACATGCGTGTCACAGGTGACACGCCAAGCCCTTTTAGGTGACACACCTGGTCACCCTGGCACCTGGGCATGTAGTGCTTGCCTGTTCTTGAAGTGTACGAAATACCAACTTTCAATTGAAGATTTAGCAAATGTAAATAATTATTCATTTTTGCTTTTAATAAAATACATATATCAAAAATATAACTTTCTTACTAGGGCTACAAATATCACAACATTATGGATATTTCTGGAAGTGACACAGCACCCGAGTTAAGCTAGGTTTTCTTGTGAATTTTGACACACCAAGCTCAAAAGGTTAGCCATCACTGACTTAGAAGAACTATCTCCAAAACCTCTACTGACTTACATTAGATAGACTGGAAAACTCTACAGCAGTGGTTCTCAACCTGGAGGTCGGGACCCCTTTGGGGGTCAAACTACCCTTTAAGAGGGGTCGTGACAAGTCTCCCCCCCATCCTTCCCTCCCACTTCCCGGCTGCTCTACCCCCACGGTTGGGGGTCTCCACAACATGAGGAACTCCATTAAGGGGTTGCGGCATTAGGAAGGTTGAGAACCGCTGCTCTACAGCTACATTACCTTACATTGGCAAGTGATTTCTATCAATTCAAGGCAATGAAGAAAGCCACCTGGATTCACAATGACCTATTATAACTATGCCAGCTAACATCTCCCATGGTATATAGTGCTAGATCTTTGTAACAGGATGGATTTGACTTGTAACACATCAGAGCTGTCCCTGCCAGGAGCTTTCTATGCCACACATATGAACTGGCACAGATTTGGTCTGTAGCACACCACAGTCACCACACGTAGGTTCTCCCATGATATTCAATACCATATCAGAAGGAAGAAAATCAGTCTTTGACAAACAACTCACAAATAGACCAACTCACCAAATCACACAAAACTACAAGTGTAAAGAAGGATGTCACATCCCTCAACCCTGCATATCTAAAACTGTAGACTAAAAATACTTGCATAATGAAGTAAGACTGTATTATACTTCCCTAGGGGATTTCCATAATGTACACTAATGTATTATTAACTGAATTTAAAAAGAAAACCTTGCCAAGTTGCCTTACAGAAATTTAAAATTAAGATACACTAAAATACACGAAAAATGAGATAAGAATAGTTATACTCAACAATCACCAAACATAGTTCAATAAACTGCTAAGTTTTCTGAAGCACTCATACACAAACAAGTCTTTATGTACAGTAGTTCTCTAGGAGAGACCTTCAGAAGCAGCTTTTGGGGCATTTAAAAATAATTGCTAAAATTGAGCAGTCTTTCAAAAGAATTAAGCAGATTCTGCATTACAGTTAAATACAGATTTCTGCATATTTCCCCAGATAACTGTCCTACATTTTAAAGCCCCCGTCCTTGCCAATAATTCCCTCAACATTACTTTTGTGTGACCTACACCTCATAACTAAGTACAGTACACTTGTTCCTCGTATATCATGGATCTGTAGAGTTGGTGAAATGCCACTTCCCTTCTACAATACAATTTTATTACCGCATCGTTTTGCTTTTATATGGTCAATGAGTAAGACTTTGCTTCTCTAGTGCAATCTCATAAATTTTCAATCATGTAATTTAGTTCCTGAGGTGCCACTACTTTATCTCACTCTGGGAAGTCGAAATGGAGGATGGAAAGTCTACAAATAAAAGGGTAGAAATGAGAAGATGTGAGTGTTGCAATCAGAAAATGGACTGAAGAAGGTTTAAAGTGAAAGCGTGACCATAGCCTAGCAATCCAAACTCATATTTGGTACCATATAGGTTAGCTGGTATGGAGTCCTATACCAATTGTGTAAATTTTTTATAAATTTTATAAATTTAATATTATAATATAGTTTTGTATTATGTGATGGTTCATGGGAACCTAACCATAGTGTCATATGAGGGATGACTATAATACCAGAATCTCACGGGCCACCATTCTAGAAACATGTAGAGTCAATATCTCGTGCTTATTTGTTCCAAACAACTAGACCTCATATTTCTCTAAAATATGGATAGGTTTTATGGGACCCTGAATCAACCTTTGTTCTCTGTCTTGAAACACTTACTGCTCCTCTACGGAGTACTTTGTACCCACTGAATTTTAAATGTGAGGCAGATAATTTGCTGTTTACACTGTGTGAATTTAATTTCTTTTGTCTTTAAAAGCTCTTACTAAGGACACATCCAGATGGCAGGAATATAACACCAATGTGGGGCTGCTCTGGTGAAGTTGCCACATGTATTTGTGGCAACCTTTCCACAGACCCACTTTTTCATCCCTAAAAAAT
Source organism: Aspidoscelis marmoratus (assembly GCA_014337955.1). Taxonomy (NCBI): domain Eukaryota; kingdom Metazoa; phylum Chordata; class Lepidosauria; order Squamata; family Teiidae; genus Aspidoscelis; species Aspidoscelis marmoratus. The sequence goes on from MTQE01001795.1 coordinate 1,585,561, forward strand.
GGGTGTGGGGGAGAACTCTATTCCTGGACAACCCAGTGCTGGTTCTAGATTTTCCAATAATAGCATGCATGGAGGCCAAAACAGCTGGCCATGTGTGTGCAGTGGTGGCAACACTCACATCTAGGCATTCCTGATGCCTAGATGCTCAAATGTACATATAACTTAAAACATGCAGAGACAGCTCTGGTTACAGCATTGCCTAGCCAGAAAGCAGTACCAGTGGGGAGCAATATCCAACTACCATGTGGAGGTGGCCAAAGCAATATGCAAAGCAGAAGTGCTTTCCTTAATAAGGTCCTTTGTTGTTAAATATAACCATGCACCTAGGGAAAGTCAGACAGGTTGTCCCTTAAATGTAGGGTGCAAAATGCTGTGGGAAAGGAGAAAGCAAAATGGATCTACTCACCTTTCAGACTTGTTTTGCCGAATACAGCCTTCAATGATCTCTTTCACCTCTGGATCAGTCACCTTGTTAAAACTGGCAGGTTTAATGCCCTGGGGGAGAAAGGGTGCAACTAATAGATAAGGGCCAGCAGGATTAGACAGACAATTTTGCAAAGACAAAGCTCTTCCAAAAAGCCTAAACTAATGGAGTTAGATTTCAACCACGCAAATTCTGATCCTGAAGACATTAACTTGAAAATGAAATTATTTCAATATTTCACTCACATTGACTAGCAAACAGTGGACTTTCTTCTTACCATCTCAGTTATGGCTTTCAGTTTGACCAGGATGAATGTCCAGACTTTGAGAAACATTGTGGATTACAGGAAAAGGCAACCTATCAATTTGACCCACCTCACCTTTTAGTTCCATCTGGTCATGAACATTCAGAAATAAGAATTTTAATTACTATACATGAAAACTAACCTAAGGAGAAAAAACAGCTAATTCTTCACATAAATGAATACAGACCATTCTGCAAAAAAAAAAAATTGAATGATATAATAAATTGTAATATGGTAAAATGCAAAATCTCGGAACCCTTATGTAACTTTCAGTCCTCACAGACACAGAATGACACAGAGACATAAACCAGAAAACAAATGCTTTAGGCATTTTCAGTTACTTGTGATGTCTGAATGAGCAGAATTGCTATTTAAATTGCCAGCTTCTTTGAGTGGGGACAGCAAACAGGAAGCAAAACTTGTTTGGACCAATAGGATCAACAAGAAGGCAGCTGGTAAACTTTCAAAATGGACAGCAATTGGGTTCATTACAACAAACAGCTGGGCAGAAATGTAGTTGATTCTCAAAGACATTCAGTAGATTTATGGTCTAGGTTAAGTAAACTTAATTTGCACATGGCCCCATTTTCATAGCAAATAGCAATTTAAACCTCTTTACTGAATGTCACATTTGAAAAGCTGAATTATTTTGAAAAGACATTAGCAATGCCTGGGAAGACTAAGTTTAGCAGATGCTTTTCAAGGCCACACAACCAGCATTAGGACTCACTAATAGGATTACCTGCCGTAAGCTGCCAATGTATAGGTTTGCTCTAATGAAGAAATTAAATGTACACCTACACTAGTTACTTTTCGGTAGATTTGAGCTGCATTCTGGCACTCAGAGTATGGATATTCAGAGGTAGCCATCTCCAGCATGCACATTCCGAAAGCATAAACATCCACAGACTCATCATAATGTTCTTCATACATCTCCGGAGCCATGAATTCAGGAGTTCCTGAAATAGAGGAAAGATGCATTTTACATTGCTAGAATCATTCTGTTAAGATCTACTTCTCTCCATGAATCTTTACCTGGCAAAACCACACACTCACACAAAAAGAAGGGAGATACTTCTAGGGTTGAGGAAATACCAAGCTCTGTAATGTACAGATCTCAATGGCATGAGGCTGAAAAAGCCCAATGAAGCTTTAGCAAGGTTTGTGAACAATGAACACTAAAGAATGGCATATCCCAGAAGATGATCTGGCTGATCACATCCTAAATGGAAACATACTGCAACCTTTCACCTTTCTACCTTAATTTTGCATATTTTTACTTCCTGAAAACATGCAAGGTGGGAAAAAATGAAAAAGAACTCTCTTTAGGGATGAGAATTTAGCAAATTCCACATAACTTCATGTATGTGATTTTTACTGCATTGTGACAATTCAATTACTAGAACTCATTCTCCAGCTTTTACATTGAATGGTTTTTCTTTTCACACATGAGGAGAAACTGAGTGCAGAATTTAACTTCTATGCCTACACTTCTATATGTAGGGCTACTTTCCCATCCTTTGCAAGATGCATGTCCAAAGGCTATATGTAATTCATGTGACTCTGAAAATGCATATGAACTTGGATACTGATCATTCCAAATCTGAGTTCCCACTACCACCTATCAGATCTTTGGCACAGAGCACAGCATATGATGAATAAGATCCCAAAACTTGGCTGAAGTCCAATTTTTCAGTAATCCACACATGGCCCTATGTGCAGTGCAACATGTAAGATCATGTATATTCAATGTAAGATTCTATAAATCTCAGAGATTTCCGGATGCAAAACTGCTTAACTTAAACAGAGAAGTCACACATTACTTTGCCCACAATATTGTATTCATACACTTAAAAGTTGTTATTGTCAGAAAGTGAAGGCCAAATCTGACATAATGCATTTGCTTCCACAGAAAGACTTGGCATTGTCTCTATGGAAGCACGCACATAAAAACATTACACCTGAGTGTGTCACTCATGCTTTTAATTCAAGGACAAAGTCTGTGAGCTGGACCTTCATCTTAACATAGTTTTAAAAGAATGCAATGAAATTGGTCATAAACCAGTTTTTGGGGAAATTGATCTTGAACTGTTTTCATTACAGCAGTAACTCTGTCCAGTCTCTATCGAGGACAAAGAGAGACACACCACAAGACTATAAGTGGCTCTCCAGTGGAGTACACGAACACGCTATATTCACCAATGACACTCTTAGCGAACGAAGTGCGCATTAAGGTGGCCAGTCCAAGGTCGCCAATCTTCACTGAACCAGTGGGTCCTGTGATGAAGATATTGTCACATTTCAAATCACGGTGGATGATAGGAGGGGTCCTTGTGTGCAGAAAGTGCAGCCCTTTTAAAATCTGTCGGCACCAGCTCCTTAAGACCTTTGGTTTCATGACTTTAAAACGCTTTAAGTATCTGTGGAGGAAAGGAAGCATCAAGCTGCAGATGGTCAAAAAGCATCAACCCACAAAAATAATCTCCCATTACTAGGTTTCTCTGGAAACTTTGCATTTTTCAAGAATTTCACCAAAGTTTCACAAATTTTGCAACTTTCTACCGTATGTATTTCAGTATTTCAGATTATAACTATTGTGGTCACGGAAAAAGATAAATTTATTATCAAGACAATAGTCTTTGTTAAAAACTCCACAAACTTATAAAAGGAATAGCCTACGTTTTCAGTGTTCCAGATGTCATCAGCTCAGTTACAAGCACAATGCACTTTTTTCCTTTAAGAGTTGATTCCCATGAATCATAAAATCGCACAATATTTGGATGTTGCAGGCCCTTGAGCATCTCAGCTTCTTCTTTAAATCTCTGCTGTTCTGCTTTGGTCAGCTTCCTGTCCTAAAATGAAGAAAATATATATAATAATAAAGTTTAGTGATTGGCCCTCTGACCTTATCATACAATGAAATACAAAAATACAACGTAAGGCTAAAAATAAATTTTATTCGTTCCACTAAGAAGCCTGTACATTTTTTCTCTGATGTCTAGTAAGTGATAGTTTGCTAGTAAAGTTGAAATATACTGCTCTCTAATACTTTTATAAATATATAAAGAGTAATTATGTTTTCTTCAAAAGATTCCTGTGTATCACTATTATCATGAATTTTGATTTGTTACATCTCTAAAAGCACTCCAAATGTTCTATTGTGTTGTAGGCTTACCACATATATTATGGGAGAGCTTAAGTTGAAAAGAATGAGCCACAACAGTCTATTGTTTTGCTCTGTTTACCTCACAGTCAGACCTCCATATCCACTGATTCAGTAACCTATTTTGGCCTCCGTAGAGTGTTGGAATAGGTGCGTTACACCACCAAAGCCCATCCCAAAATGAAAGGGGGCACATGGGAGGTGGGCAGGAGGTGTCCGGTGGCATCACACACCTATTCCAGAGGCCAAAATAGGCCTTCCGAAGCACTTCTGGTTCTGAGGCATCCCCAGTGGCTTCAGGGGTCTGACTGTATTTTCTTTAAGATTTTATGTCCTGCCTTTCACCAAAAGGTCCCAGGGCAGGTGACAAGAATAAATAATATATGGAATGTTCTTTAAAAATATTTAAAGTATAACCAACCAATCCTCCTTCCCTGACAGAACAGTACTCAGAGGAAACTAAAACTCAAAAGGCTTGAATGAAGAGGTATGTTTTAATCATGCACTGAAAACATGGCAAACCTCTAGCAGGAGGTAGTTCTAGAATCTTTGGGCCACTGCAGAAAAGGCCCTCTTATGTGTTACTGTCCCTTGCTCCTTTGAAAGAAGCAGAACTACAAGAAGGTCCTCTCCTTGGTATCCCAATACTCAGGCAGGCCTATATAGGAGAAAGTGCTCCTTAGATAACTGGAGCTCAAGCCATTTAGGGCTTTATATGTTAGCTTTAACACCTTGAACTGGACTCAGTAGCAAATATGCAACAAATGTAGATTTTTGAAGACTGGCATGATGTGTGTCTGGCCAGAAACTCTCATCAGTGACTGAGCTGCTGCATTCTGCATGTTACAGCTGCCGGACCTTCTTGAGAAGGGTATCATGTACAGTAGTCTAATCTGAGAATGAACATGGATCACCACAGCCAAATTATCCCTATGCATGAAGACTCCAAGTTGATGAACCAGTCAGAGATGGTAGTAGGTACTAATAACCACTGGTACATGGGCAAAGCATACCCTCCCAGAATCAAATGTCTCTTAACTTCATGGACTTGGGACCTCTGCTCTGTCTGGATTCAGTTTTTGTCTGGATTCAGTTATTTCACATCTCACTCCCAAATTCCTGATAACCTCTCCCAGTGGTTTCATGTAGATGCTAAAGAGCATAAGTGACAAAAACCGACCCTTGGGAAGTCCACACGAATGTTCTCAATGTGTTAATCAAAGTCCCCCCTCATTGCTACTTTCTGAAGCCTAACTTGGAGATAGGAAGTGAACTGTCCAGAAGCCACTCCAGCAAGGTACCATGGTTGATGGTATAAAAGCCACTGGGAGATCAAGGAGAACCAACAGGGTCACACTGCCCCCATTTCTCTCCCAATGAAGATTATCTATCGGAGTGATCAAGACGGTCTCCGTGCCAACCTCCCTGCCTGAAACCAGAGTGGAATGGGTCTAGATAATCCATTTCCTCCAAGCATGCCTGCAGTTGGGTAGCCACCACCTTCTCAAAAAAAGGAATTATTAGTTGCTGGGCAGCAGTTATTTAATATGTCTGGATTCATGGAGGTCCTCTTAAAGAGGAAGAGTAATACAACTTCCTTTAGCACAGCTGTCACCTCTCCCTCCCAGAAAGAGGCATTTATCACTCCCTGGGCACACCCAGCCATCCACCCTCAGCTAGCTTTTATTAGTCATGAAGGATATGGATCAAGGAGAAAAATGGGATCAAGGAGACAAATAGTTGGCCAAATGTCTGCCAGCAACTTGTTCATTTCCTCAGCTCAAGAACAATCACAGCCAAAAACATATAGACGTAGTCAACAAAATAATGACAAATTCAGCTATAGATAAAAAAGATTAGCATTACAGAACTTTTGTGTCTGTGGAACACAGAACAGACTTAGGTCTGTGACACACTTGCAGGGAAAATACTATTTGTTAGCCCTGATAGGATTACTAAGAAGGTGCCTTAAATATCTGTTTGTGGTGGGGATGATAGCAAAAGTAGAATATTTCTCCATCTTTTCATCTTCACAGTTTGTCTGGTGTTTTTGAACCTTCTCACTTGCACCCAAGAGACATATTGATCTGTTACATTCAGTTGCTGCTGGGCAGGTATAGACAGGGTCCCTAGATAAATGTATTACACTACTCTTACATTTAATCCTTAGCCCTCCTTACTCCTGAGATCATGCAGGAAAATAACAGCCTGGTAAGTTACAGAGAGATAGTGAACGCCTCTTGTAAAAATGGGAAGTCTCAACCTCTCTTATATCAGTAGGAGGGATTACGCAATTCAGTAGTAAGTCAAGCCAATTTGGAAGGATTCGGTATTGTGCAGAGGACCTTTTGCACAGTCACTAGCATCATCATGCCAAGATGATCTCGGCTGGCATTCAGTGTCTGATCACTGGCTGAACTTATCTACCTCTATAAGCACCAATCCAGGCAAACCACCAAATGCCAGCATAGAGCAGCTTGGTACAAATCTAGCAACTGCACCAAGCTCCTGTCTGCTTTCCCTATGCTGCCAAACTGAACCATGCACATTCTAATAAATAGCACTCTAAGTCTTCTGAAAAAGCTGTATTTAAAAGCTATATTCTACTTACAGGAGGATCTTATGTCACCCATAAATGTAATAATTAACACAGTATGGCAGGGATTTGAGGCTGGGATAGACAAAAACATCAAGAGTAAGTTGCATGATGTAACCACATCATCTGTTCAGAAGCACAAAACATTCAATAGTAAGTAATAGTAGATGGATTACATACAATCTTGGAACTATCAGAAACAGAGAGGAACAGAATAAAAATAGTTTATTTTTAGGACAATAAAAACAACACTGCTTCTGAAAACAAGAGAGCCCTTGGACAAGATCAGATGGAAAACTAGCAGTATTAGCAGATCCTAATGCAAACGCTCAATATTATTTTAACAAAAGAACTCATCTCCACCCAGAAGGCAGAAAGGGAAGTCCTGTCCCTGAAGCTAGCCACAGAGTGCAGGTATTCCTCTCTATGCTACAAAACAACATTTTGTTAGAGACGGAAGAAAATCAAAGGCAGTAGCAAGGAGAACCCAAGAGATTTGGCATTGAGAGAATAACTTAGGATAGCTCTTGAGAAGACAATCTTCAGTTACAGTCTCTTAGATTGCTACTCTTCCACTCATACACAAATGACCCATCCAAATTTTTCCAATGTTACACTTGCACATGACCAAATCTTTCTTGGGCCACAACAGGGAAATGCCAATGTTGCCCCTCATTGTTTGGAGAGTTCTACTAAGACTCCCATGAAGCTGTGGAATTCTGAATGCCTTCATGAAGTTACACTTTGCTGTTCAAACAAAGATCTATAGCTTTAATATTAAGATATGCAACCAGAGGCATGACTTCTGCCTTAGATTTAAACATTAAACATTCTTCACTGCATTAATTTTGTATATTTGGAAATGCACAGTGTGAAAGCTTATAAATATGTAAGTATAACTCTGCTATGCTACAGCAAAGTATTAGGCATCATAGAAATTATCACTGAGGAAAAAGCATAACTAGTTTTAGGAAGATTCACCACACTTACTAATATTTAGAATACAAACTAAATTTCCTTCAGGCAGAAAAAAAAATCTATGTAAAGCCTCATTTGAAAAAGAGCCAGAGAAGTCAAAATATTGTTATAATATAAAGCTCTTCCACTGAACACATTCTCCTCCTATCTTTTCAGGAGGACATTTTGAATGTTTTCAAACAGGCTGACACTGTCAGCAAAGACTTTGGTGTTGTTATGTTCTAGCGTACATTTAATGAGCTCCTTGAAGGGACCAGAGTATCTCACCTGCCTTTACCTGTTCCCTCCAGATACACCAGAGCCGGAAGCAATGCGTGCAAACCTCAAATAAGCATGTTACGGTGCACTGCTGTTTAAATACATCATTGCACGCAGCCAGGTGCCTACACCATTGAACATGGCTGATCAAATCTAGCAGAGAAGGGCTATTCATTGGGGTCCAGGAGGTGACAATGCCTCTCAGTGATGCCAGAATCTCTTAAAACAGGCTGTATTCAACAACTACCAAAGAACTTAACTTAATCTTGAAGTGTCATCAACACGCAAACAAGATCTAGCTTTACCTCTACTTTTCACTTGATCCAGGGAATGTACAGGATGACATAAAGCAGTGCTTGGGGCCGTCCATGGAGTGGATATGGGTGAATAAACTGAAACTCAGTCCAAACAGGTCAGAAATATTGTTGTTTGATGCTTCATTCACACAAATATGTGATATGTAAGCTGTTCCTAGTTGTTCTCTTTCTGCAAGGCATTAGATTCACAGTTTATGGGTGCTGGTTGAGCCAGCTTTACCACAGCAGCCTCAAGTCGCTTCAATAGATCAAAGTGTCTTTCATCATTTTTGGCTGGTAAATTGCAGCTATGCCCTTATCAGAATAGAAATAACTTGATCACACTTACATGCTGTTAGCCTTCCGTTTAGAATACCACGCAGTGTGCTGTACATATGGCTGCCTTTAAACATTTCTCCGCTGATCCAGAATATGGTTCTAAAGCTATTAACAGGGACTGGACGCTATCAACTCATCACACCATTGCTTCATTAACTGCACTGGTTCCCAGTTTGTTTCTGGGTCTAATTTAATATGCTGCTTTTAATCTTCAAACCTTGAGCTTGACTGGCAGTTCTAGCAGGATAGCGCAGCTTTCATGTACCCTTGACATAAGAAGAGGCCACTCCTTCTGCCTAGGATGAACATCCTTTCCCACCAAGAACACTGCTTCACAAGGAACATACTTGAAATGGTGAGGAACACAGCATCCACCTTTCCAGCCAAATCAACCTTGGCAATCAAATGGGGTGAAAGGCACCACAGCCAGACCACGCTCACATCTATACATAAAGAAATTAAATTAAAAGATGTGGTTTTAGAAGACATCTGGTGCCAATGTCTTGGGAGCTGAACTGTTCTTAATGCTTCCATAGTTCAGGAAATAGTTCCTTAAAGCAATATTAACTAGATTGTTCCAGGGATGCATCTCCTTCTTCAAGGAGAGGCTACAATTACCATATTAAATACTAATTCACCAGAGGATTCTGGGTTTGGGAAGAAGGTAAAAGTGTAAGATACGCCTCGGGCTAGGTCTTGGCCTACTTAGGATTTTATGTCTTGTTCTAAGAATTGAATCAAAACAAAACATTAATGCTGGATTAGGTTAGCTACAGCTAAACTACTTCCTTTTTCCTGTTATCAAAATTTCCAGCCTGCTTTAAGGCTAAACAGGGCAAAAAAGGAGGCCAGGTATGTAAAAGACAGTGTTTAAGACTCACTTTTTACAAATAAAGCACCACAAAATTCATTAGCTCCATTCTACCTGACGGGAGTGAAGCAAGAGCAAGTTAACAATTTCCTTTTATTCCTTTGCACTGATGGTCTGTTAGCATAAATTTGGCAGCAGAGATTTGCAGTACAGCCATAAAAGCACAGTAGGAAAGGGAAGTACTACTAATCAAAAGGAGGGATGCCAAGATATTCAGCCCTCTCTCTACCTGATAACCCAAAGTGAGCAGTGCTGGCCCAGAACTGCTAGCAAGAACCAACTGACATCCATCTAACTCACCATCATTTTACAGAAAAGGTGTACCAGCAGCCATTAAACACTAGGTTTCTGTGTGCCTTCATTCCGTTTAGGACAAAATGATTGCTTTTTTGTTATTTAAAACACACAAAGAATAGATTCCAGAATAGAACATCATCCTTCTCCATAGTTCATACAAACTTCACCAGCATCGCAGAGCTAAATAACCTCACCTGAATATCACTCTTGACAATCAAGCTGATTTAAGCACAATTCAAAGAGGTTCATTTATCACAAGAGATGCTTGTTTCAGATATAAACTGCAAGAACCTCAAAACTTGTTTCCTGATCATCACAAACTCCTGTAAGACAGCTGGAAGTTAATACTGGATAATCAGCTAAGTGTAAGTGTTAGAACATGAAAGGTCAGTAATGCTTTTGTGTATGTGAATGGTACTACCATTACACATGAATTTCTGATCCCTGGCCCATTGTTTTTTTCCTTCAGCAGAAGTTCCTCAAAACTGCTATTTGTTTGAAATAAATACTTTCCTCCACCTGCTTGGTTGCCTCAACTACTTTATGAGTCTTTGTGCACAGATTAGAAGTTTAATAGTGCAATCTTTGCCATTACTGCACCAAAGTAAGTTGCACAGTAAGAGGCTTATTGTGAGGTAAGTGCACATCAAATTGCAGCCTGAATTCTTAAGTCCACTGAAGCAGAAAAAAAACATTGTTCCATTTAAAAAACAAAACAAAACATTTGAACTGGTTAGCTGTCTCAGTGGTCCACTCCTTTCTTCTTTTTCAGCCATTTCTCATTGGCTTAGTTGGCGAGGCAAAAAAAAAAGGTTTGTTTGGATGCTTTTTTTAATTTGTATTTTACAAATGGCCGTCATCTACATTAAGGGATTGCATATCCTGCATGGACCTTTCTTGAGACGACAGTGTCCAGACAGAACCAACAAGAGGGCTCCTGACCTTCTAATAGCTGTTCAGAAGAATTTCAACAGATGTGGCTAGAATTTCTCATTGAAACCATTATTATAGGAGCAGGGTCCAGTTTTCTTTTTCACATTGGCACTTCTATCACATTTTTGCCCCTCAAGTAAATGGGAACATTTTATGGCACTCTTGAACACCGCTAAAATTTAAACCACAACCAGTAGCCAGAAAAACAGATTTTTGTGGAAGCAAACTGACGGGCTTTTTGCACTTGGGAGCATTTGGGCACACTCCAACATGGAGAGTACGCACACCATGGAGCTGCTTCTGCTCTGGAGCGACTCCTGGTGTGCCTGAATGACCCGATCTTTGATAGCTGTGGAGTCCCAGAAACAGCCATCACACCTATTTCCCTGCAAAGGTTGTGTGGGCATCGTGGCTGTGGCTGAAGAGTTGCACACCATGTACTTAGGCCTCTGGTATGCAATTAGGACAGCTCTGGTACAGATGCTCTATACCAGAGCTGTCCTAGGCCTCTGGTATGCAAGTAGGACAGCTCTAGTACAGATGTTCTATATCAGAGCTATCCTAATTGCATACCAGAGGCCTAGGTGCAAATATATCATGTGTCACCCAATCACCATAGCAATGTCCCTGGTCTTAACTTCTATTGGAAGTTAAGTGCAAAAAGGTTCAAACTCCAGCCTGCTCACTGAGTTCCATTTAACTATATTAAACTTGCTTCTAATGTTTTTTGAATGGAATTTAGCCTTAGGAACCCTTTCAAAATAATGGAAGGAGCAGGACTCTTGAGTAGGATAAATTACAGTATAGGAAAGAATGTCTTAAAGAATTAGAGTTTGACATTCTGCATATTTGTACTTGCAAGCATATCTTTTCTGATGACAGGGGTCCTTAGAAGTTGGGCCCTTCTTGCTGCTAAAACCAACCGCTCCCTGCCTCAGAAATTGAATGATCAGTACCTTGCAGAGAAGGAAAGGATAGGGAGAGAGTGATTTTGACCCTTACCATCTGTCCTGGTTATAAGACAGAGTTGAGAACAACACCAGGAGGGGATATAACAATATAGCACCATAGTCTAAGTTAACACAGACAATAATGTACATTACTATAAGAGGCTGAGGTTCCATGATCCTTTAGTCCATGATCTACAAAGGTATAGCTGCCCTTCTGTGTGTCAGCATCAGACCCATGTGTTCCATTCTAACTCTCAACATTTATAATAATCCTTCGTGAAATGTTTAATTGAAAATAATTCCACATAATACTTGGCCATGAAGATAAAGCTGAGAGCTAATTATATCAGGTCCCAAGTACATAAGAGTGAATTGTGGGAGATCACATGACTTTTCATGTGCAACTCAGAAAGGAAAAGCCAGAAATTGTTCATCTGTTCCAGAAGACTTTAGATACCAAAACATTAGAAAGAACTGCCTAGCTCCTAGAATACTTCTATGGAATTATGAATCTAGAGAAGATAAGAAGATAAAACAGAGATCAGCTGATATATCTATTAGATATCAGCTAAATGTAACATTCACTCACAATTAGGATACATGCTGGAAAGTATCATGGAACGAACAGTCTAGTTTTGGAGGGCAATACATATTTAACAACACTGCTAGTGTACTACAAGCAGATAGTAGCAATTCTATAAGTCCAAAACAATTTGCTCACAAAGAAATCAAACCATAAGGAAAAACATTTATTAATATATGAAACTATTCTGCTTCACTGCACTATTTTTGTTCAGGACCACCAAATCATGGCTCACTCCTGGTATGGGCACCTCTATACAGTTTTCTTGGCAGACATACAAAAGAGGTTTGTCATTGCATACTTCTGGGGAAAGGCCTGGGATTGAACTGGCAACTCTCTGTTTTCCAAGCAGTTTGCTATGTCACTTTCCATCTCTAACAACAATATAAATTTAAAGCCTTTTTGCACCTTGTCACTGAAAAAGCTGGCGAGAACATGAAAATTTAAACAATGGAATATGTGTTTGCACAATCAGAATTTTTCAGTCAAGCAGTAGTTATTTTTACATTTTATTTTAATTTCAGGCTTCCTGGTAGAGTCTGCCCACTTATGGTCTTGTGTTTTTTGTATCTAAACAAAGGTAACATGAGTTTACTTAAAAGCAATTTTCCCCTTGCATATATAAGCCCTATGTGCTACACACTCTTTTGGAACTATGAAGGTCTGGTGTTTGCAGTTGCACAGCAACCATTGTTTACTTCTAAGTGCTAATACAAAATCTTTAAAAACCCTGCTCTTTAAACACTCACCATTTGCAATAGAATATACAGACAGTGAAAGCTTTATTAAAACAGAAGAGAGTACAGTATTTTGTTCTTATTGTTACAAAAAGTTGAAACTAAGCAGGTGAACAGCAGAACTTTATACATTATAACCAGAGACTTCTTTGGTAACATCAGGTACTTCAATAATACACTGTCTCTAAGTGCTGGTTTTCACAGGGTCCATTCAGTTTCTTCCACTCCTTTAATTAGGATTTAATCTTTTTGCAGAAACTCCAGTAGGGTTTAAATAAATGAACAAATAACCTGTGGTCACTAATGAAGAATTGTAACTGACATCTGAGTGGTCTGTTTCCAATGTACATGTCTCTATCTGGACTTTCCATCTAGCTGTGTTTCCTACAGAAGATTTTTAATTAATGTGACACCAGAATGTCAAACAAAGCAACAAAACTGACTACCTATCTTTAAAGTAAAAAATCAGCAAATCCCATGGCTGACCCATGGCAGGATTCTTGTGCTATATACAATAATTAAAGATGAGGATCCAACGCCTCTTAAACTTTGACTTCCCAAAGCTTACAATATACAAAATCTGGGGTTTCAGATTTAAAGAAATAAGATAAATAATGAAAAATAATGCAGTGAGGCGAGGACCAGCCATACTGACTGGTGGGTGGAAAAGGGGAAACTTCCCAGAGGACTAGGCAAGTTAATCGGCCAATCACACTTCCTCTCAGGAAAAACCAGTTGTGCAACGGGAGATGTTGGCTGCAGTATGAACAGCAACGTTAACCACCTTTATGGTGGGTTTTCCCTGAAAATGTAGATAGGGCAAAAGCACAAAGGGAGAAAAACTCATTTTTAAAACATAAAGTAGATCTATACAACTTTTAGGTAATGAGGACAACAACAAGAGAAGCAGTAAAAAATAGATCCATAAATGCAATCAGACAGAAACTACTTACAAAATGACTTGTGTGATTTCTTATGTGATTTCTTGTAGGACTACTTCATTACAGTGGTGATTTGTTTTTGAAGGAAAACCTTTGTGCCACTAGGCTGCAAGTGCACTCTATAAGACCATCAGGTCTGGACAGAAGGGACACAAACAGGAAGGAGGCATAACCTATAGAACTGGGTTTTGCCTCAGAGACAGAGGAAGATTGAGTTTTCAAACCAGACCAATACAAGAGGTAGCCTAAAGCAGAGACAAGAAATTATATTAAGTCAAGCCAAAAGCCCACATCTGTGTGAATCAGTAAAGGCAGAGGCTTGAAACTACAGAGTCAGAAGCATTAAGAGGTATTAAGAGGGAAAATACAGTCAGGGATGGGAGAGTTTCTTAAGGCTGAAATATGGTAAGCAAGGTTAGTAGCACCTTATAGGCTAAGAGAGAAAGAAGTTGGACACTCTTGCAGTCCATGCTCCTTGGATTCTTGTAGATTCTGCTCTATTAGCATCATGTCAGTAACAGTGATCGCACCCCCACATTCCAGCTACTACCCCCTATATATGTAAATAAAGCCTTTGTGATTCTCTGGGTAGGAATTTGCCTCATACAGAACACTCTCATAATCTCTTTGATTACATATATCCATCCTGCCTGCTGTCCCTCTCTTCTGCTTTCCTCAACTCTGCCAATGCTTTTTAATAAGCTCTTCATTTCCTTGCAAACACAAGTCCTAAGAAAGTGAGTGTTCAGATAACAATCATTTTACAGATCACCAATATTTGGGATCAGAAGAGCATAGTTACCTCTAACTAAATAGCTAAACTAACTAGCCAGCAAGGTATCACCAGGTGGATCCAGGGAGTAGTGAATGCCTCTCTGAGGGATGGAGTGCCCCCCCCCCGAAGAGGGCCTCCCTGGATCCAGATGATTTGAACAACTATTGCCCGGTGGCTAACATACCTTTTCTAGGCAAGGTTCTGTTCAAGTGCAGGCATGTTTGGAAGAAGCTGATTATCTAGACCCATTTCAATCTGGCTTCAGGCCCGGTCATGGCACAGAAACCGTCTTGATCACCCTGGTTGATGACCTACTCAGGGAGAGAGACAAGGGGAATGCCACCCTGTTGGTTCTCCTAGACCTCTCAGCGGCTTTTGATACCATTGACCATGGTATCCTCCTGGAAAGGCTATGGAGGCAATGCTTGGCATTGGTTCCGCTCTTATCTCCAAAGCCGATCCCAGATAGTGTCTGTGGGAGATGTGGATTCCACACCCTGGGAACTCACTTGTGGGGTTCCTCAGGGGTCGATCTTATCTCCCATGCTTTTTAACATCTACAGGAAGCCGCTGGGAGAGGTCATCAGGAGATTTGGAGTGAGGTGTCATCAGTATGCAGATGATACCCAGCTCTATCTCTCTGTACCATCTGAATCAGGAGAGGTGGTGGAAGTGCTTGACAGGTGTCTGGAGGCAGTAATGGGCTGGATGAAGGCCAATAAATTGAAGCTGAATCGAGATAAGACAGAGGTGCTGTGTGTCACAGGGTCTTGGGTCCATGTAGTCGGGAGATACCCTGTCCTTGACGGGGTTGCTATGCCATGGAAGGGACAGGTGCGCAATTTGGGGGTACTCCTGGACTCCACACTAACACTTGAAGGTCAAGTGGAGGCCGTGGCCAGGAGTGCCTACTTCCATCTACGGCTGGTGTGCCAAATGAAGCCTTTTTTGGATAGAGATGACCTGGCCACAGTTGTCCATGCTCTGGTAATCTCTAGATTGGACTATTGTAATACACTCTACATGGGGCTGCCCTTGAAGA
>MTQE01001795.1:1601186-1660696 GCA_014337955.1 Aspidoscelis marmoratus
GCTAGTGCAAAATGCAGCAGCCAGAGTGCTGACCGGTACAGCTAACTGGATACACATTATGCCGATTTTAAAAGAATTGCACTGGCTGCCAATTCACTACCGGGCCCATTTCAAGGTGTTAACTCTGACTTATAAGGCCCTAAATGACTTGGGCCCCAAATATCTAAAGGAACGCCTTCCCCCATACCAACCTGCCCATGCCTTAAGATCCAACGAGGCCCTCCTGGTCATTCCGCCATCTTCAGTAATCAGGTTGGTGGGCACCCAGGAGAGAGCTTTTTCGGTGGTGGCCCTGAGACTATGGAATGGCCTCCCCCTTGAGGTGTGTCATGCCCCTTCCTTGTATTTATTTAGGAGGGCTGTAAAGACTTACCTCTTTGCCTCGGCCTTTGGCTGAGGTCCTATTCTCCCTCCCCAGTTATAATGACATCATTATAGGGAGTGCCCGGTTTTAAATTTGTTGAATTTTTAAGGTGTTTTAAATGTGTATCTTGTTTTTAATCTATATTTCATTTTAACCTGTATCTGTTTTAATTTGTATACTGTTTTAATTTGTTTTAATCTGTTGTTACCCGCCCAGAGACCTCCGGGTATGGGGTGGGATAGAAATGTAAATAAATAAATAAATAAATAAATATCACTTAAATGCTAATGAAGAGTGTAATTCTAGATTCAGAGCTGGCAACATGGAAAGTGTTTGGAAAACGAGGACCTTGCACTCTTCTCAACTGCTGGAGCTAAGTAGGAACAGGGCCAGGAAAACATGGTGTTCTCCAGGCAAACAGATTAACTCACAGTGGTAAAGCAAACTGTCTGGAAAGCAGAAGGTTGCCAGTTGATCCCCATCTTCTCCCCAAAAGTAAAAAACAGCAACCCACTTCTGTATCTCTACCAAGAAAACTGCCTAGAGGTACCCATGGAGGTGCCCCTGCAGTCAACCAGGAATCAGTCCCAACTTGGTGATACTCAACAACAACAAAGCTTTCCTTAATTTGGGTCTCTCTCTATCCACAAATTAGGAAGAAAGAGGTTGCTAGTTTTGTTCACAAAGAGGGAGCCATTTAGTCAAAACTTCGTTCTGTGTTCACCATTCACTGCTACTCTGGAATGTTTATCTACAACAGTAAATCCTTCATTCATTATTGCCGTGAAAAAGGCATGTTCTCACTCACAAACTTGTAGAGAAATAAAAAAGAAATAATCTAACAAAGCAGAACATCACCAACATGACCGTGCATGTTTTGGCTGCATCCATCATTCCAATTCTCAGCAAAGGATGCTGAGCATGCAAGAGAAAAGAGAAAGCAACACACTTGGTACCAGCAAGATTATAAACAAACAAACCCCCTACATAATGTTCCTTTCTGCAATGGTTTGACATGCGCTGTGCTGATTCTCCTAATTGCCTGGGAAGACAAAGTTCTTCCTTATACATTTCTCATGATGGTCAAATGCATGGGCAACTGACCCATAGGGACAAAGTACACAATGCCCACCATATAGTCTAGCATAGAATTTGAATCAGCTTCCTCTTTCCTTCACGTGCTTCAATCTAAAACTGCTTAATATATACATAATTCAATATACTCAGTGAGATTAACTTTCATGTGAAGAAGCATACTACAGCTTTACATGTTTTACCTGTTGCTGACTCTACCTGTTTCAGTCTCTGGTACCACTTCTGCTTAGCTGCCTTGCCTTCCACCTCACCAGTCCAAAAGGGGACAGGCCAACCACTGATCGAATCCACAGCACAATGCAAAGAGGGATGGACTCTTCGTCAGGAACCCAACAGGGGCTTGCTTGCCATACCATGTAGCACATGCAATGATTCCATGTCTACTGTGGAGCACTCTCTGAGTTGGGACAGCCTAGCAATGATTCTTCATCTCTGCCACGCAGAATTGCATATGCCATTAGGCATGCGTATGAATTTTTAAAAATAGGAAAACGGATTATTGTAGCTTTCACCGATCCAGAAGCAACAACAGTGTTAATGTAGATTGTAAGAACTACAATTTGCTTCTGATATTTACACCCAGCCCAACTACAAATTATTTAAATAAAGGCTTGGCCTAGCAAGTGAACATGATTTTAAAAAAAGGGAGGGGGAGGAATGAAAGGAAATGTACCACAAGAAAAAAGATTTTAAAAGAACACAGATTTATGAAACATTTGGTAATTTAGAAATATTGACTACAACTTAACAGCAGAAAAGACCGTCCAGATGGTTTGTGTTTTTATCATCCATGAGTTAACTGTGGGTAGGCAGCTTCAGAGTCCTTACTCTCCTTTCACGTGGTTCTCTATTTTTAAATCAGATTAGAAATGGCCAGCTCTCAGTCAGGGGGAACTGTTTTCTGAACTCTTCAGACTGGAGGACGATCCTCTATAAAGTAAGACAGCAGCTCATCTAGCAAGGCAACAATCATATCCAATCCTAAGCTTTGTATTTCTACCATAAAGCCACGGTCGCTACAAGGAGAAACAACTAAGAATCTCTTAAAATTTTGAAGACTCGCATGGATACTGATAGAAGCTTATGGCTTACACATTTCCAACCTTTGAACTGCCCCAAGAGTCTTGTGATGCCACAGGTTGACTTAGCTACACTTCTGGATTCTGACAGAGAACTATAATGAGGTGTCTACTGACTGGAAAGAATTAATTTACCACTAAAATGTGAATCATCTTGACACGCTACTATAATTTCAAATTGAAAAGCAACAGTATGACAAAAACTTTATCAAATTAAATAAAATATACAGCTGTGTTTATGAACACATCTTATGGCACACAGGAATATTAGACACACTGCAAATTTTCAATAACACAGTACTGTTCTAATTACTAGAGAATATTCACATCCCCAAATATATTTCTAGCTGATGAAGAGGACATATGTAAGCTATATATGGGAAGTATAATAACAGAATATCTGTAAACAAATACAAGGAAGAGTTTTCCCATAAAAATCAAGCTCTTGTTTTTGTCATGGTGGGATCTAGCTTGACAGTGATCAGTGGGCCATTAGATGTAAAAAAAATCACTGTCAAAATAGTTTTTATGTCTGATGGGCCTGTTAACCAAAAAGAAGGGAAAATGAAAGGAGGGAGAGAAACAAAGTAGAAGAAATGCTGGGACAACAGAAATGTCATGAAAATAAATTAACACACCAAGCTTCAGTCAGGATTTCACCCTGGTACCCCAAGCTCTCATCTAACACCTAACTTTATTCCATTTTGTTTTGAATATATATGAGATATGGCTGAATTAAAATTGATTTCATTTAAGGGCAAGAAATCAGTTAAAGTTTCCTGCACATTTAGAAGATCACTTTTAAAAAAACTGAAGTTAACTGCAAGCAGAACCCAGATCTCCCCAGATAATGTTTTAGGTGCAGTGCTAACCACCTCTGCTTTGTTCCCTTTATTTGGGGAGGGGGGAGCAGCAGTTGAGAAGGAATTACATTTCTGTTTTTGACTAGCTAAAATGAAGATATTACTACATTCAAGACAAATCAGAATTCATTTAACAGAAAACAGATTTTTTTTTCTCTTTGTAATACAGGACCAGCAAAGCAATACATGACAGGCAAACATATCACTACAGTTTTAAAAATGTCATAAAAACAAATATTTGAGGCAACTGCCTGGCATTATTTAGATAAGCATGTACAGTAAGACAGCCAGATACTTATAATGAAAACAAGGTCAAAACAAGGTATTTATTTATTTATTTAGCATATGCTGAAATATACATAACTAGAAATTAAAACAGAAAAATGATTTCTTAGTGGGGGTGGAACTATGACCAGGTAACCTGAGAACCCAATCTGCTGCCCAGATATTAATAATCAAAGACTTGTTATTTCTCTTTTTCAGTTTCACCCCAATGAGCTTTCCATTTGCTTTTCCTCCTTCCTGGTAAGTTTTACTGACAGAACAGAAAGCAGTAACTTGGCAGACCCCTTTGTTTTGTCTGTCAATTACAGCACAGGAACAGGAGGGAAGCTGTCAATCAGAGATCCAAGATGAATGCCCTCTTCTGTTTCTTAGCTGCTTATGAGCACGAAATATGGGTTGGGGAACTCTGGACTACAGCCAACAAACAAAAACAAAAGCCCTTTCTTTGCAGCCATATAAAATGTGGGCTGGATACTGGACACTTCAGTAGACAAGCGGAGTGTCAGACAGCAAGTAAAAAAGTCAAAGAGAGGAAGACTGATGATAATCAGTCTGTGTATCTTCTGTCCTGGTAGATAATCTAATGGATAATCTAAGTTTATTCACTCGTCCTTCTGCACAAGATTACATACCAATTATTAATCAAGTAATGGCTTATTCAGAGTGATGGAGCATTTCTCCCCCCCCCCTTTCCTTCTGGATAATTTCTCAGCATCCATGTCAATACTTTCAAAGGCCTTTTCTTTCTGTTTCCTGGATGACCGAAGAACCTCCAACCACAGAAAATGAAGCCCACCTCCATTAGCTTTGTCTGCTCTGATTTTTACATTTAATGAACAGACATTATTTTTTAGCGTTATTCTCTGTTAAAAAGTAGTATATCACTGCTAAATCTGTCTGCTTGGTTCATAAATAATTATGCTTTACTGAGATTTAAAGTAAGTCTATGGCCCTTTGCACAACCCAACCTTCACCTTGATTACCTTCACAGAATCTAAAGAAAGCTCTGTTAAAAAAAGCTTACACATTTATATGAGAAAAATCATACACTTACAGAGAGGGTGGCTTTACTATTTATTTAGCAATCTATTTGCTTTTCTATCCCACTCTACTGTATACCCAAAGGTCTCAGAGCAGACAGGGAGAATGTTGCACCATTACAGTGCTGCGATGGTAGGGTTGTTGCCTCTCGTAGGCAACTCCACCATAGCCACATTCCCCCCCCCCCAAAAAAGCACCTTGTTTTCTTCTATCTGCTTGATTATTTAAAAAGGTGTTCTTATTTCTCCCTATACTTTCTGGAAATCTGCATTCAAGTATAGCTTTCCCTTTCTCCCTTACCTTTCGCTTTCTTTTTTTCCTCAGCTACTTCTAAACTCTCATCAAATAGCCATTTTGCTTACTTGCTTTTCTTTTTGGGGGGATGTTTTTTGTAAGCAGAGAGGTAAGAGGATTTTTATACCCAGCTAGGTAATTGCAGTTGTGAGATGTAGGATGTAACCAGGTTCCAATGAGTCCTGATAAGCTATGGCTTTTGTCCAAGGCCATAAAATGGCACTGTCCAGCTAAGAATTAGGCTGCTCCTGAATCAACCAAATGCTCAAATCCAGATCAGGAATCTCCACTCCCTAACGCAAAGTCAAGTCAAAATATCTTCAATATTAGGATGGGAATTACAAAGGGAATAGAAAATAAGCTGTCAAGTATTATTGTGCCTATTTATAAATCTATGGTGAGGCCACATTTGGACTATTGAGTATAATTCTAGTTACCACACCTCAGGAAGATATTGTGGAACTGGAAAAAGCACAGAAAAGGGCAACCAGAATGATCATAAAGCTGAAATACCTCCCTTATAGAACCATGCTGCACCAGCCTTGAAACACAGTGTTTAAGATGTGACCTGACTGAAGTATATAACATCGTGCATGGCATGAAAAAGACAAATAGAGAAAAATTTGTTTAGCTCACAACAAAAGAACTCGGAGGCACTCTATGAAGCTGATAGGCAGGAGATATAGGGCCAACAAGGTTCATCTGTCTATGGAATTAACTACCAGAAGAGGTGGTATCAGCAACAAGCCCTCATAGATTTAAGAAAGGGTTAGAAAATTCATGGAGGACAGGTCTATCAATGGCAAGTAGAATTGATGCCTAGGTGTCACCCTCCATGTGCCAAACCAATATTAATTGGTTTTTATTGGTTAGTTCATTATCAATTGCTAGAAGTTCAGGGTTCAGTTTGAAAGTGAATCAAATGTGGAGAGGGGGGAGGATTTGATTAACAGTTTGTCCATTTGATTTCCCCTTACATCATGCCCTGCCCTTTCTTCCTTCCTTCCACAGCACCCTAGATCATACTCTTCATTCTCTCTTCTCCATCACATGCCCCTGCTATTCCCACCCTAATTGAGTTTGGAAGCTCCTACTTTCCTCCTCAAGCTCATGCTGCTCCACTGTTGCTGGCCACATGATTCGGAAAGTCCATAAGCAGTGTGCTTCCTACGATTGCCCACTAGGTCTTCTAGAGTGGAAGATTAAAGGCCCTCCCAGAAGACCTAGTGTGTGGTCAGCCTTCACTCCAGGACTAGTAATCCTAGAAGACATTTTCTTACCTTCCCAACTCTCCCTGATACTATCATTAGAAAATACAATAAGCCTTTTTTTGACTAGCATACTTCTACAGCTCTGTACTTTCCATAAATCTTCTACATGCTCAATGTAAATATAAACAAAATAAAAGCACACAGAGAACTAACAACCAAGTGACTGTGATTTTGGACACAGCACATGCCTTTCTCTTTTCCTTCATCTTGGCCACCACAGGTAAGTACGTTGGTCAGATTATTCTTCAGTTACATATTAGTCACTAGAGACCATTTCTCTGTAATTTCCCTAGCTAAAAAGATCCTTGGCAGCTGTGTGATAGCCATTAATGCAACTTCTGCCCCCACTGCACATCTTAAAACAGTATTTCCAGGTTGCAATAATAATTCAGCTACGGTCATAATCTGTATATCTCATTTTGTTAAAATTTTATACAGTGGTACCTCGACATACAAGTGCCCTGACATACAAGTGTTTTGAGATACAAGCCGCCGAGCGAGTGATATTTTGCTTTGAGATGAGAGTAAGATTTGAGATACGAGTATGTAAATACAGTAAATACATAACAAAAACAACTGAGGTGGTGTTTTGGGAGCTGGAATGGATTAATGGGAAAATTGCTTTGAGATACGAGCGATTTGACATAAGAGCAAGGTTACGGAACGAATTAAACTCGTATGTCAAGGTACCACTGTACTGTACTTTGACTTATCAGTTAGAGGCATTCGTATTACCCATAATATGGGGAGCTTCATATACCCTACCTATTAAGACATCAGCCTGGTTATTGGCACTTCCAGAAAACTTTTGCAAAAACCCTCACCAATGAGTGGTAAAGCAGTTAAGCTGTTTAAATCCTACTGAAACTCATGTGAGTTAAGCAGTCTCATGCTATGCAGGTTTGCAGTGATAATGATTTGTCACAGTTACTGCTGATGCGCTTACATTGAAGCAGGAGGCTACACATTTTATAGCCAAGTCCTTTTTTGCCATCTAGCTATTTTATTTGATACAGAAATTGATAAGGTTTGTGTCTATCCTTGAGCGATGAAAAATAAGTCTTCCTCCTGACCAGGCTTTTACCACCATGCTCCCAAACAACTGCTGTCAAAACTTTGGGGAAATTCCTTAATGCCACTTAGGATAACACAAAGTTGCCCTTTATTGTAAGGTCTTTAATCAATGGTTGTACTAATAGGAGAAAATCAGTTTCTAGTTTAGATCCACAATAAGCTACTTGTTTAGGCAAGGAGCAGTCCTTTCCGGACAAATAGCATTACATAAGCACTGTCATGCCACATCATAAGAGTGGTAGACTGTTCTCACAGTGGCCAGTTGTACATGGAAGCCCAAAAGTAGACAACGTAAGTTGTTTTGCTCAAAGTCTCCAGCAGCTGACCTGCAAAAACTTTTGTTATCATTACTGTTATGTATCATCAAACTGGGACAGCTCCTGATGACCTCATGGACACATTCATGCAATATTCTTGACAAATACAGAAATAGCTTGCCATTAAAGACTTCTGAGAAGAACTCCAGATTAAACCTATGATTCTACTCTTCCCAGACATTTGCTCTACCACTGAGATATATGCACTCCCTGAAGGAATGCTACTTCTTACCATTTCCTCTCACACTATTTCACATTCTTGGCCATTTGGAAAAAGGCATTGTACCCACTCAAATAACAGCACAAGAGATATAGCTTGGCTTCCCTTGTTAAGATTATTTGGAGGCAATTTACAATTTATAGCCTTCATCATTCAGAGATGCAGTTTCGAAAAAAATTTACTGAGTCCAGAGGACCAAGCAGCCGGATGAAGAGAGCAGAAGAAGCCAGCATAAAGTGACAAGATGACAGACTGAACTATGTGTGGCATCAGAGCAGTCTCAGTTATGTAATGTATACTGACAGTTCTGGAATCAAAGTTAACACCTGGAGGCATCCACCACTCTGTGCCTGCCATTCAAGGAGAGCCACACAAACAGATGATTCTGGCCCAAGTGAAGTTCCAATGTTCCACGGTACTGAGCAAAATTTTCATGCTTTAGCAAAAGAACATCAGCACTGGCATTTCTTTAACCTCTACAGTTTAATAGGGACATGACTGGCCCTACAGTGAGAACCTCACCGGTTAGACTTAGGGATGTCAACCGATAGCAACAAAGCCAATCATAGCAAACACGCCTAAAATTACAAGGCTGAAAGCAACAGGGATCTGCTGTCTAGCCAGGTAACAGTCCTCAATGTGGCCTTGTAGCTCAAGTGCCAAGCTGTGGTCACGCCCAAGGTTTAATCCATTTTCAGTCCACCTTCAGAGTGAGGGAACACATCAGCAAGGGGGCCAGTAATTTTCTTTCCACCTTCTATCCCAAAGATGAATTTTCTGAGTTATTTAAACACTGAAACAAAGTGGTTTATAACTTTGCTGATGTATTCTCTCACTCTGAAAGTAGACTGAAGCTGGATTAAACCTTAAGCGTGACCACAGCCAAAGTCTCTGGATTAAAATCCCACTCAACCTTTCTGGAAGACCTTGAGCGAATCACTGCCTCCCAACCTAATCTACATAGAAACGTATGGAGATAGAAATGTAAGTAAGAAAGAAAGTAAGAAAGTAAATAACAGAACTGTTGCCAAGATAAAATGGCAGAGAGGGGACTATCATGCATCATTTTGAGTTCTTTGAAAGAAATGCCACAAAATAATAAATATTAGGACACAATATCAGCTATGACTTATCACTGAATAGAAGCAACATTTTCTTTTTTTGACAGTATTTGAAGCAACAGCTGCACAACAAGCAGAAAGGATTGCTGCTGAAAGTCATATCTGAATCACAGTAAAAGGTATCAAGAAATAACAGCACATACTGAATCAGTTAATACTATGGTGTCAATAATTAATGCTGGTGAAATATCTGATGCCTTAAGTAATAAAACTGTAGCTCTGAAAGTAGGCTTAAGTGAGGAGAACAATCTTGACACTAGCAAAATACAACGATATAATGATAAGGAAAATATAATGTAGAAAAATAGGATTCCAAAATTCTAAATTGAACAGAATACTGATAATAAGAATATTCCCTTTCAACAGGAACTTGTGTAGCAATGACCAAAATCTGCAGTAACCCTGAAGAATGGAAATTAGATTTTTTCCCAAGGAAAGGCAAGAACTCTGGAGAGTGAGTAGTGTGATATGCTTGGAGCAAAATCTGTCCCCCACTGTGAATTAGTATCTCCAGGACATAGATGACTAGTTACCTTGGCTGGTACAGCAAGATAGCCTTTACAAAGTAAGGAGCCAGAAGCCTTTCCATAACATGGAAAGGAGAATCAGCCCAGAGACAAACTACAGCCATTTTGTCCCTTTTGCCTGCTGCTTCTCTAGACTTAGATCATCTTTGTGTGACTAGGAGGCAGGGCAACCACTTAACATTTCTGTAATGGAAAGCATTAGTACTGCATTATCTGCTGAAAGGAGAGGTAATTCAGCCATTCCTTACAATGCCAACAACCAAGGCATTGTGATGAGACTAGGAAGCAGCCTAGTCCACTAGTTACTGCAATCACACCTTTAGCCCTGATCTCCTGAAGTGTGCCTGATTAAAATACTCATCCAACTTAAGCCCTCCATCACCAATGCTGGTAAGTTCTAGAATTTGGGGATCTTTTCATTAAAAAACACCAATTCTAGCTAGCAAAGTGAGGGGTAGCTGAGGTTACATGGTTGTTGTTTCCCCAGTACCACCATCCTCCACAAGACCAAGGACAACACAACACATTGTTGGGCCAGAGAATCTCACTGCTACCATCTGTCGCATAATATATATAGAACCACACAGTTTGGCTCTTAAAAAGGGATAACTACTGGGAACATTCAGCAGGGAAGGAGTAGGGATCCTTTAATTTAAAAAATGCTGAATTCTCATCTCTCAGTAACCTCATCCAGCTTGGCCCATGGACAGCAATGACTGCACTTGTAGTTCAATAACTTCTCAGGGACCCACTTCTTTCTTGTTTTCATGTTGGCAATATCTGGCCTGCTTCAGAAACTGTCCTCCCTTCTCCCCACCCCCGATCTTGCACAAGTTAAATCTGGCAAGCACCTACATTTTATCTCTTAATCCTGTCAATGACATAATATATATTTGACCGTATTACAGTACTTCCTTACTTTCAAGGTACACAAGGAAACAAGAATTAGCATGTAGACTCCCAGGTAAATTATACAAAGCTTTTAAGTCACAAGCTGAAAGAGAAATATCATTTAAAATCTTATACTGCTGGTATCATGCTTCTATTTCCCTGTATTGTTTAACTAAAACAGGCTCCTCCCTACACTGGCACGGCTGTGGGAATGTCAGTACATGTATTCCTATGTGATGGGATTGGCCTGCAGTTAAGATCTTTTGGGAGGTTGTCCAATGGACTATAACATGCATCACTCATCAGGAACTTACACTGATCTGGCTTTGGTTTTGCTGCTTTTATTTAAAGGGGAACATTCAGCTCTCAAACACAAGGACTTAATCAAATCAATGTTGATTGCTGCCAAAGCTGAAGCTGCTCTCCACTGGAAGGAAGCCCATGAGCTTTCACATTCACAATGGACTAACAGGACTACAGCGTTAAATGAACTCATTACAACTTAACATGCAAAGGAATAGACCTGATTTGTCAATAGATGGACCCCACTTATTGAAGCAGCCAGGTCTAATCAAGAACTATGTCCAAACCCATGTTTCCAAACATCTTTCTTGAATACTTGTCATATATTTTTTCCCTCACTTATCAATTTAACTTTCTAATTGCTGAACCAATGGTTATGTAAGTTTATGTTTTTATTGGATTACGTACCTGTTTTGACATGTTTGTCTTTTTTATATAATCTTACTTAAATAAAGAAAGAATTAGCATGGAACGCTCCAGAGAAAAACTTATGGATTTTAAACAGACTGTTAGTAAAGTGGGTGCCAGGTTGCTAACAAAGTTGAGCACACCTTGCAAATGCTGGGCAGATACAGTTTAGCATTACTAATCTCCAAGCATAGAACAGTCATATGATTTGGCTAAAGGTTGTGTGGTACTTTTCAACTGTGCTTTTCAAGAAGTCTGACTTTTTTCCAAGGTGGGTTAACACTACTGTTTGTTTTTGTTTTACTTACTGATGGGGTGCAGGGAAAAACTATATTCAGACGTCACACAGTAAACTAACTGCAAAGCCAGGAACAGAGTCCAACTCTTATGATACTGCTCTATCTTCTGAACCAATATGAGTAGAAAGTGCAGGGTCAGTGAGACATTATCCAAAGACAGATAACCTGCTATGTAATCTGCTATAGCAGCTACTGGCCAAATTAAAATGTATTCCTCTGTATTTTAAGGGGGGAAAGCAAGTGGGTAGCCTAAAATGATACTGAAATCCTGGCTAAAATGTATTCTACAAGCTTAAGAATCAAGAAGTCTTGAAAATAATTTGTCCTACAGTTAATAGATGATTTAAAACAGAGTATGAAAAATGTTACAAACTCTAAATTCAGTTCCACTGCCTCTAATAAGGCCTACTTCCAAGTCATTTGAACCTAAGTCTCATTATAACAAACATATAGTACCAACTGATAACCTCATCCTCACATTTTTAATTTTCCACATCAACTGCTCTTCTTATTCTCAGTGTGTAGGAATATATACAGATCCTGGTGAAAGAGCAGTACGTATAGTATCTTTAAAAGACCCAGCAACAATGCATAAACCTTGGAAAATGCATGGAAAATTCTGATAAGCTTAGGCTGAACTAGCTGCAGAGGAGATTAAACCAATTATTAGGCATACAGTAGTTATTCTGCCACCCACTGATGAGTATAGGAGGAAAAAAACAACCACGTAATGTTTTGGGTTTCTTAATTCATAGCTGTTCAGTTTTCCATGACAAAGAATACAGAAGCAATGATCCAGCTTGCTTTAAAAAGGGACTTTTCCTTTCAACCGTCTTTGTACCATTTGCTCTCACTCTTTACCCATGCCAAAGGGTATCATGAGAACATCAGGCAAATAAGAACATAAGAGGAGCCCTGCTGGATCAGGCCACAGCCCATCTAGTCCAGCATTCTGTCGCATACAGTGGCCCACCAACGGCCCATGGGCATCTCTAGCAGAGCCAAGGGTGAACCTTCTCCTGCTTTCAAATCACAGCCAAATGACCTTAGAAGCATCCTGCTTGTCCATCCAGCCTGAAAGATGTATTTAGGCATCCATTCTAGTAGCCATTGCTACATCTGCCATCCATAAACTTGTCTAACCCTTCCTTAAAGCCATCTAGGTGGTAGCTGTTACCACCTCTTCCAGCAGCAAATTCCATTAGACAGGGCCATAACTGAATTATGAAGAGGACTACAAAACATCTACATAATTCATATTACAGAAGCAGCAAGTAAGAGTAAACTTCGACACTACACGCCAAATTATTTACTATATAAATCTAAGAGACCTGTTGATAAGACTTAGGAATTATCCAGTAAAACAACCTGCTTCTCACAGAGGCCAGCCAGCTACAGTACTTTCAAGAAATTCACATAGTGGAAAGAGGATGTCCTGCTCCTTTTCTCAAGCAAGAATTATTCTAAACCTCAGCTCCATCTACCATTTCTTCCTCTCAAATCTATTGGTCTGTCTGCCTTTTACTTCCAGAATGTTTGCCTAGCCAGTAGAAAGAAGCAAAAGATAGCAGACTTTATGCATCTTTATGGTTTTAAAGATAATCTCTGCAAATTCCACAACTGCACCTTTAACACTATCTTATCTTTAGATGTATAGAAGTTCTCTCTTCCTTTCAATCTAGATATCATGCACAAAGAAATGGTACTCCCTGAGATGGAAATGAAAGAAAGAAAACCATTCAACTAGGAAAGAGTACACTGATGCCCTTTCCCCTAGCAGTGACATTTTCTTGTGTATTAAAAGAAACAAAAAAAGCAGCAGCATTTTTAGGACACTCAGAGCAGTCACCATACATAGTGCTCATTTGCATCTCTGGCTTATCAGCAAAGTTTGTTATGCTAGTTGACTTGGAAGAAGTCAAACAATAAAAAAGTAGTACACTCAGGCCATCTCAGAAATCTGTTAAAACAACTGAGTTTCCAAACAAGGGATTTGTGCCTAATAAACAAGGCTGAATAACCAACAATGATAGCTTCTAAATGTTGTTGGACTCCAACTTCCATGGGCACCAGTCAAGGCCCAACCAGACATGGGATATATAGCACCATTATGTCAGTGCTAAGAGGAGATTTCCAGATGTATCTCTTGCAAACCCTCCACAACCCCACTATATCATCCCTACATCCTCCCATAGCCTATTGCAGGAAAACCCAACACTGGTGGTGGATTTTCCCGAAATGGTGTTATAACTTAGTTTGTAGCCAGAGCCACCACAGTTGCTTTGGCCACTATGCATGTGCAGGGACCAAAACAGATGGACGGACATGCGTGGTGGTGGCACTTGCACACTTCCAGATATTCTGCACTAACAAAATACCCAGATGTGTAAGACCCTGCGCTGTCTAGCCAACAAGCAATAATTCCAAATGGGCTATACTCCAGAATATTGCTTATTTGCAAAATATTCGGCCGATGTGTGAAGCCTGCCTAAGTCAGGTTAACTGTCATCAGTGATGGAAAATGAAGTCAAAGGGCATCTAGAGGCCATTGCTTTACTCTGGCTGCTCCTACTTTACTAATTAGTCCTTCAGGAAATATTTCAACACACATGTTCCCAGCATTTGGCAGTAGTAATGTGCCACGCACATGTTCTGTGAACACCAACAGGGTTTAGAGGCCCAGAACTATTAGGTAATAATCAGTTGAACTTGCTTATCTGTGAGTACAACTGCAAAATTGGGGGACTTACTCACTTTTTGTTCTCAGCAGCACTGCTGCCATTATAGTACCATTTGTGGGTGGGCCCAAAGTGTAATGGGGCACATGCATATGACATCACTGCACATCTGTGAATGCACATCAAGGCTCTCTGCGCATGTGTGATTATGTCACATGCATGTGCACTGCTGCAAATTGCAGCCCACCCACAAAGTGTCCTATAATAACAAGAGCAGAAAGTGGATAATGTAGTCACTTTGCAGTTCTGTTAGCGAGTACCCTATCACAGCCACAACCATTAGTGAATGAATCAAACAGTCCAGAGCCTCTACATCCAGTTCATGTTCATCAAACACATGTTCAGCACATCTCCATTTGGCAGATTTGTTGCTAAGACAATCTTCTTCTTCCTTGCGAATAAGACAAATAAAAGGAGAGGAGGCCAGAGCCTGTACTAAAAGTCTAGCTAGAAGCTAAGAAGGAAAGTTAAGGAAGGAAAGATGAGCCAAACTGAGCAGAAAAGATTTTCATCTGTATACAGTACAGGTCTATGGTAGCATCTCCACTTATCCTTAAATATTATTTTCAACTAAGAACATTATCTTAACGCTACATTACCTGTTAAAGTGAAAAGAAGTCAAATATAAGCAGTTTATGTTTGAAGCCCATCTGGAAGTGTCATGCAAGCATGTAATTTTCAACAATTACTTCCTGCACATTTCCAAAAGTCATATTGATTTCACATTCAGTTATACTTCAAAAAGGATTACACTGTTGAGAGTATGTATGAAAAAAATCTACAACTAATATCCTGTTACAGAATATAACTAGGGATTAAATTCTATAGTTTTAAAAAATGTTCTGAAATCCCAACAAACTGAGTTCTATAATGATCTTTGCCTAATAATTGCATTATTTAGTGCATAACTAATTTGATATAATATGTCCCATTTTTGGCCCAAACTAGGTAAAAGCACCAAACCTTTTACATGAAAAAAGGACCAATTTTGTTGTTATGTTGACAGAAAACACTATAAGTCCTTTTATATTTTCACAAATCATAGGAGCTAGTAACTGACTCTTTCCCAAAAAACATAATTTAGATGCCTCAAAATGCCCATTTCTTCAATAGGAACCTCTGATCGAACTAGGTATGTAGGTTTATTATTTATACACTTTTTAAATACCACAGAGATATAGACAAAAATGTCTGATAGAACTCATTTACACTAACCTGCAGTTCACACCAAGCGACTTCTACCCAGGTTTCTGTGTCCAGACCCTTGAAGACAGTTTTGAATGCCCCTCTCCCCAACTCAATGTCAAATTTAAGAAACCTTCCACCTGGTGATGTAGCTACAGCTTTCATTTCTGCCTCTTCTTCTATCTCTTTCTTGGTCCTTTCCTTTGAAGGTTCCAAGTTCATCTTAGAACCATGATCATTTCTGGCCTCTTGTCCTGCTACCAAGTTGCTGGAAGAAAGATGAGGCATCCTCTGATTGCTCACTACAAACTGCTCTGGGTCATCCCTTGGAGAGGGTTCCAAGACCTTTTCATCTTCCATTATTTCCACACTCTTCCGGAAAAATCTTTTCCTCTCTGTAGCTGCCCCAGAGGCAGTTGTGTTGACACTCACAGTGGTCCTGGCCTCCATGGTCAAAGCAATATCATCAGAGAGGTCCCTATGTTCCAAAGAAACTCCATTAGGTTTCTCTGATTCTTCTGTGCTGGCTGATTCACCAGAGTCCGTAGCCATGACACAGCAGAGCCTCGGCACTTGGATATGTTAAGTGTTTCCCTTTCTCTTCACTTCAGGCACATCATGAGTAACTGCAATGTTACCAGGATTTATTTCCTCTCAGATTATCATAAGATTTCCATAGCAACCTGTAACAAGAGAGAGGGGAGGGGAAACAGGATCATTTCAGAACATAAAATATGAGGCAGCTCGATTATTAACTCTAGTTAGCCTCAATCTCAACAGTTTAACACACATTTTTCTGCTGGATTTATATTGGTTTAATTCTCATGGAGAGCTATATGCAATATAGATCACTGTACTAGATAGATACTGTACTACTAGCTTCAGTATCTTGATAACATATCATGCTGTAAGACTAAATACAAAGCCTCAACAGCCTGATATATAAATATAGGTAACTAGGCTCTTACATACCCCTTTCCTATTTGGAGATTTGAAGTATATAAACAAAAAGGCAGAAATTTTACTCTTGTGTGATATGTAGATTCTGCAGACTGACATATATGTTCATCACATCCAACACTGAAAAGTTATTTTTTAAAAACTGTTCTTCCCCCAGGAAAAAATGTTCAAAATGGACAAAAGAAGAAATAAACAGTATATATAAACAGAGGCCATAAAATTAAAACAGGCACTTTTTTCTTGACCACAAGTCCTAATACTAATCCCTTTCTGAGACTGCAGATGGACATTCCACTCATATTGTTTTAGAAAAGAAGCCGGCTAACAGCTTTACTTAGACATTACTCTCTGTGTCCTGCCCAGACCATAATTGCTCCTTACAAATTAAATGAAAGAACATTTTTATTCTTCAGATCTAAATGAATATTGTTAATGCTTAATAATTAAGTCCAGATAAACTGGTATTTCCTGCTGGCATGCTGTATTGTGAAGTTAACAATGACCACAGTTATTGAGATTTTGCATGTGGTTTTGAGGGTTTTGAAGAAGCTTCTTAAAGAAAAGGCTTTCAGATGGAAACAATGTTCAATGGAAATGCATTTAATCAGTCAGCAAAATGCAATAAAGTATAAAACAAATAGATGAGTTAATGGACTTTGTTCAAATCCCTAGAGATACTTAATAGCTTTATACCAAGTTTATTTACAAATACATACTGCAAAAACAGCATATCTCCCTACTGTCAACACGCAAGCCAAAATCCTCTATTCTGCTAAGTATTTGTACATAAAATTTGCTTCAGAAACAACCTATGCCATTTTAGCAATCATTTACCATAAAAAGAAACTGAAACCAAGCATCTTAAAAGCTGGAAGCCAGAACTTATCTTATTCAGCTAAAACCAACTTTTTCCTGAAAGGGGCAGGGCGAAATAAATACTACAATATTTGGCATGGCTAGCATTTGATAGCCTCAAAATAAATTCAATGAAAAATAAACTTTAAAAAAGACGAATTACATTAAGCTATCTTTAATGGAAACAGCAAGAAATGCAGATCACACTAGGGGCACAGGGGACTAAGAAACAGGCTACACAGGATACTTCATTGTAGAGTTATTGATATAAGTTTTGTTGTACTATTTCAGAACACTGAGATTGTATACATCTTAACTTTCAAATAAAAATAAATAACAAAACGTGGAAGAAAGTGGAAGGGGAAAAAAGTCTCTCAAACATGCACAAAAGTTTCCAGGCCACAGTAAGTTCTGTGCTTGGGCATGATGATGGAGCAAAGTAGACCATACTGATTCAATGCTAAGGGAATGACAATAATTTATAAGATACAGTTCTCTATACAAAAATTCAGATAGGTTTTTTGTGGTTGATAAGGCTTGGATCTTAATTTTTCTTCTGTGTCCATTGGGCTGAGATTTATTTCTTCTTTTCTTCTGAACTCTTATTTTCCTCTGCTTCTGGCTCATCCTTGTTGATAAAGCAGGAAGTTGGTACCTGGGAAAAGATGGGATGGGGAATCCTTTCCACTTATGTGAATAGAGAATCCAATTAGGATTCAACCCCAGAGACTGTTTAAAATTGTGTAAAAAACAAATCTGTAATTAGTATTCATAGAAAAATCCACCTAAAAAAAAGGAGCCACCAAATTAGAAATGATTGCTAATCGTCCATAGTTTTGGCAACTTAAATGCAGATTTAGGTAATGACAAACCCAGTATCCACTGATCGAGGGGTCTTAATGATAATGTTGATAACCTTCCCCTATTTTTGCCACAAAGCTAGAAAATCTTCAGTTGGGAGGATAAAAACCACAGCAGCTCCCATGTACAGCAGAACTCTGGGAAAGTCACCATCTGAGGTCCTCTGACAGGCAATAGTCCCTACGACAGCAGGCTATGAAGGAGGTTAATGCAAGTGCACACCAACCAAATTCCATGTTCTTCTATTTCTTTTACAGACTGTAAAGAAAAAGGCTTATGGACTTGATAGTGGATTTATAACTGGCTAAAGCACAGGAAACAGAGTAGTAATAAATGGATAAGTCTTGAAGTGGACAGAAATAAAAAGTGAGGTTCTTAAGATTTAGTACTGGAATCTATGTTTTTTAATTTATTCATAAATGATCTAGAAATAGGGGTTAAGTGGTGAGACAGCAAAGTCTGCACATGACACTAAATTCAGGGTAGTAAAATCTGAAAGAGATCATGAAGAGAGTGGGTATTCAAATTATGAATGAGCTTCTGTCTTAATAAGTTCACAGAGATGTTCTTTGGGGCAAAGAATCCCAATTAGATCTATGATGGGGGCTGAGCTTTCTGTATTAGTCCAGGAAAGGGATCTTGGAGTTCTGGTGGACAACTCAATGAAGGTGTCAACCCAGTGTGCAGCAGCAATTAAAAAAACACATTCAATGCTAGGGTAATCAGGAAGGGGACAGAAAATAAGTTGGCAAGTGTCATTGTGCCACTTTATAAATCTATGGTGAGGCCAAAAATGGAATATTTTGTACAGTTCTGGTTACCACATTCATAAAGGATCCCGTGGAACTGGAAAAAGTACAGAAAAGGGAAACCAGAATGATCAAAGGACTATAAAACCTCCCTAATGAGATGATGTCCCTATTCCCCCTTGAAATTTAAGAGGGGACTTGATTGAAGTTTATGAAATGATGCATGATGTGGAAAAGGTGGATGTAGAAAAAAATATTTTCATTATCTCACAACATTAGAACCAGAGGACATTCTATGAATGGTGATGGACAGGAAAGTTAAGACTGACAAGGTAAAGTATTTTTTTCACAGAAGTGGGACATTCATCTGTTGAGAAAATGATGTCAGCCAGTAGCCTGGGTCACTTTAAGCAAGAGTTACACAAATTCACAGACAGTAACTGTATCAAAGACTACTAGAATGGATGTTTAGGTACTCCATCAGGTAGGAGGGACAAGCAGGATGTCTCAAAAGACCATCTGTAAAGTGTCAAAAGCAGTGAGGATTCTACATTCATCTTTTTCTTGAGAATGATAGAAAAAGTTAAATGAATTATTTGCAGATGCCTTTACTTAAGAAGGTGCTGAAGCAGTAGCCATAAGTGAACAAACATTTTAGAAGAGTGAATCAAAATAACTATATCAAAAAAAAATTGCCAGAGGATGAAGTTCTAGAAAGTATTGAAAAATAAAGTTGGGAATTCACTAAGGCTGGATGCAATTCTACCAGGAATTCACAAGAACTGAAGTATGAAACTTACCACTGCATATTTGGAAAGTATACATTTGGTGAGTTACTTCTATAACAGAATGCAGATAAGAGCATTAGCAGAATGAATTTAAAATGTACTGGAGAACAAACCTTCTTTAGAATTTTAATCATGTCTTTTCCAACAGAAATTTTTCTTCAGCATTTGAGTATCTCAGGGAACATGTGGGTAAAATTGATGCAATGGCCCTTAATTTATCCAGTTTTCAGAGCAACATTTACAGATCTCATGGGAAATCTTAAAGATTTGCAGCAACCCTTGTGAAACAGTTTTACTACCACCATCCTGGACTATGAATCAAGAAACATTTTCAAAATGGAAAACTAAAGAATGATGTATCAGAGAAGCTAGTGATATTTTATCAATTCCTAACTTACAATGCTGTGATTTCAATAGAATTAAACAAGTGGAAGAAATTCTCAACTGAAATAGATTGTGCTTAGCAGTTTGCACACTACATAACAAGAAATGTTATTCACAGCTACTCGATCAAATAGTTGCAGAAAAACTATGAATTCACAGGTTCAGCTCTTCTGCAAGGACATTAGCAAAAAAAGGTACTCACAGCATATGCTAACAGGTGCAGACATAAGACATATGCTCAACAGTTCACTCTTGAGGCTATAACCCAGCTGAGCCTGTGACATTCCCATGACACTTAACTACAATGAAGGCTTAGTTTATATACACAAGTGTGACCTTAAAAAAAGAACTTCAATGCAGAAGACAAAAGATGATCAAGCAATCAAAAAACATTTTAAAGAGGGTTTTTTTAGAGGCAATAATGGTCTTCCTGAACCCATATGAATGAGTAGATTAAAATTAACAGAATATGACTAAGGTAATAAAAAGTAGATCTTTTTTGTTTTGAAAAAAATATGTAATTCTACAGTTTTGATAAAACAAAATAATTAAATAAAATGGGAGAATATAAGTAGGCATAAAACAGCTATCAGTTAATAATGGACCACAGCCAAAATGGAGGTTAGCAATATGCCTAAAGAAAACCCATGTTTACAATATACAATAGTTTAAGAGTCATTTAACATACAGGCCAAAGCAAGCAACAATGCTGATTTATTGGGCCATTTTGCTGCCTAAGCTGAAAGACATAATAGGGAACCCCTTTTCTAAAAAAAAGTCCAACCAAAATGCAAACTGCATCTAATCTTACTTAGCAGGCCACCTCTCTCAGTATAGACCTGTGGGATCATTAAGATCTTCAGGCAAGGTTCCACTGCTGGTAACACAAATTACTGAACGCCATCTTGTGACTAATTACAATAGATCCTTCTCTGTGGTGATACCCACCCTCTTAGACCAGTCTGCCATTTGATATTTGTGGGGCATTTACGCCTCTGGCTTTCAGGTACTGACTGAAGATCCTATCTTCAGGCCTTTCCAGACTGATTTTTTTTCCCATCTTGATTTTAATAACATTATATAACTGTTGGCTTTTATCCTTTTTTGTCAATATTTTTGTCAATATTTTTGTACTTTATTCAGTATAATATTTTGTATTTCATTATCAATATTGCAGCTTTTTAATAAAAGGTGATACATAAATATTTTATATAAATAAATAACCTCAATGCCCACCTAAAGACAGCATATTAACTTAAGGAGCTCAGTTAAGACAGGCTACACAATTCACTCCACCTTGCAGTATATCTATTCCCTTACCTTCATTCCTACCTTCTGCCTGAGGCAACCACATCCTTCAGTCTAAAGGAAAAATCCCTTCAGCCCTGCACTGGCCGCTATGTTGGAAGATGCCAATAAATGGAGGAAAAATTACTGAAGACTGAACAAAGAAATACAAAGCAGACATAGGCAGAAATACAGGATGCCTGAAGAAAGAGAAATTGATATGCTTTGTTT
This sequence comes from Aspidoscelis marmoratus, assembly GCA_014337955.1. Lineage (NCBI taxonomy): Eukaryota > Metazoa > Chordata > Lepidosauria > Squamata > Teiidae > Aspidoscelis > Aspidoscelis marmoratus. The sequence continues at coordinate 1,622,677 of MTQE01001795.1, forward strand.
AAAGAAAATCTTATGGAGATAAACTACATTCTAGATGCCTGAAATAAAAGTGAAAGTGGCCATTTATTGTTGCCACTAAGACAGAATGAGCAGCAGTGAATGTGAGAGGCAATAAAATAATTTGAGAGAAACGTCAAAAAATGAATGGCTGGGCAATGGAACAAGCCACTCAGAGAAGCCATACAAACATCTTTCCTGATCTTTTCTGAATTAAAAATACAGGAACAACATTTGTTAAAAAGTTCTGATTCAACTGAACCTCGTTGGTGCAGAAACATCAATGGGGTGATCAAGTTCTTTTTCATCTCTACACTACATGCTTCTAAAGAGATAAAGAAAAACATGGTAATGTTTAAAATTGTTTCCATATGAGACCATATAATTCAGTACATCACCTGTTCAGCCTGCCATTGAACGCAGATGAACAAACTCCAGTTACACTTTTTCTCCACTAACATACCTTTTCTCATTTTTGACCAGCCATGCTCTTCAAAACCCAACTACTAAATTTAGTAGATTAAGTAAATCCATAATCCAAATAATCAAGAAACATTTCTGAGCATACCGCCTAAGCTGTCACTGAAACGAACCTTTGCAAAATGGTGGAATGGTTGCAATATAGAGCTCAGATACCTGAAGATCACCATAACAGATAACTTAGGCATTTGCTAAACTGTTACATTTTGATGGATGGGTTTAACCAAATAACTACAGTGGTACCCTTGACATACGAGTTTAATTCGTTCCGTAACCTTGCTCTTATGTCAAATCGCTCATATCTCAAAGCAATTTTCCCATTAATCCATTCCAGCTCCCAAAACACTACCTCACTTGTTTTTGTTATGTACTGTACTGTATTTACATACTCGTACCTCAAATCTTGCTCTCATCTCAAAGCAAAATATCACTCGCTCGGCAGCTTGTATCTCAAAACACTTGTATGTCAGGGCACTTGTATGTCGAGGTACCACTGTATAATGAAATTCATCAGCCTTTATCTCAAATTAGTTTAAATGATTCAATTACTTTTCAGGCTACTCTGGTCCTTTAACAGGGCATAACACTCCCTGTTTATAGCAAACTACAGTGTGTAAACTTTATCAATTGCTACAAATTAGAAAACTATGTATTGTCTACGCAGATACGAACAATACGAAGGCAGGTTTTGCATTGTCTCCCAACAAATACTATGCAAATCCTTAGTGAGGAAACAGCAGTCTCTTACTGACCTTTGAATATTTTATAACATACAACTCACACTGAGTCTTATTTTTAAATGGTGTGGATAGATGGAACAGCTACAACTCTATTAACAGGAAAATACTGACTCTGATTAACAATTAGCACATCTACAAGGTATAAAACAGCTAACTCAGAAGTTCTGGGCACTTTCCACAACTGAGTAATCACAGAGACATGATGGGTTTTGGCTAACACTGAACATCTAATTTCTGGCTGAGCCAAAAAGTAATTGGGCCTTAAGACAGCCTCCTGCATTTTAAATAAACAGTTCAGCATGAATGAAAGTTACTGCAGCATAGGAATTAAGGGTGTTGACAAGTCCATCTTTATTACAGAAATACTAACTTTATCTGATGTAAAATTAGTGTAACAGTGTGTACAGAATACTGTCCACATTCAAGAAGCACAGACTGTGCAGGTACACACATGCAGACGTGTTGTGTGAGAGATCATGCATGCACGCAGACACAAATGCATGTGTGTATGTTTCTATTGGAAAAGGGAAATAATTATATAAAGCAACACTGAGTTTCCAACTTGTTCTTCACTATTATTTAACACAAATGTTCACCAGATTGAGTTGTCTGTTAATGTAAGAGCAGAAAAGGTTATTTTTACTATTTCTCTTTTCCTGCTACAACTGACTGCACCTTCTGAAACTGTGCTTCATGTGGTTGGAAATTCTCCAGAACAGACCTGGTAATACACTGAAAAAAGACAATCAGAAAAACTATCCCTCATTCTCTAACACTGGCAGATGCCATCACTGAATCAAAACCTGTTCTTCATATTTCATTCATATCTTCTCTAATACGTTTTTCCTTACAATATACATACATTGTTATTCCTCCCAAGTGCTCATTCTTAGATACATTTTTAGAAAAGCTGGAGGTTCAATGTTGTATTTGGAGCATCTGAGTAGCTATCAGCCCAACATAACATGCAGATCAAAAGTATCAAGGGAATCCAATAACCACACATACACAGAAAACAGAATATTTTAGTGTCTTAAAATGTGAACTACCCTAGGAATACGGAACAACTGTGACTTTGTAGCTTATCACCTAATAAACAGCTAATGTACTTTTGGGTGTCTAGCTATACTCAGGGTTTGTTGAAAAGATGTCTGATGCATTCAGAACAGAAAACTGATACTGGAGTATAATAGAGTATAACGGAGTATAATAGAGGTAGTACACTCATTCATTTTGGTTGAAAGCTAAATTATAATGTTTGGTAAGGCTTTGTTAACATTTTACTTAGTCACAAAGAACCTAAGACCAACCAAGATCCCCAAGCTAAACGTTCAGTACTTTTCTTCTACCTGTACTGACACTTGTACAAGAAACAGAACCTTGATTTTATCCTATTTAGTCACTTTATTCACAGGACAAAAGTCCTACTTATAGTGCCCAATTTCATCAAGGTTTCTCCCACAAAATACTTCAACCCAATCTAAAAATTTCTAGCATTACCCAAGGTTAGTAAGGTCCAATTGGCAAGTTTATGACAATAGTAGAATTATGCCACACATACATGCAGAGAAATATTAAACTGCGAGCAATATTAAAACAGCAAATGTTTGTAATATTTATAGCAAAGGAAATAAAAGGCAAAAGATGTTTCTACTATTTTCTTATAATAAGAGAAACCAACTTCCTTCTGCCTATCAGGATGAAAGCATAACAATAACTAGCATTTTGGAAAAAAATATTTCTACCAGAGGATTTGTTTAACTGAACAATCTTAAATGCTAGGTAAATACTTTCTTTAAGGCCTTTTATGTTTATCTCTCTTACTGGAGAAATGACTGCAGTCCCCCTGAAAATTATTTTCATATTCAAGATTTTAATGAAGTTGTAACTGTAAAAAAGTATGTCACACTAAAAATAAAAGGCATCAGCAAGCATATTTCTAACCTATGTCTTACTTTAGACAATAATGTAATGTAATTTCCCCCCTGAATTTGCAAAGACTATTATGACAACTATATTACAAGAGGCAGCAGTGAGTCCAGCTTATGCATTCCACAAGAATCTTGCAGAACAACCAAGGTGACTATCAAAAAGCACAAGGCAAAGTTCTTCTTCAAGTATATTATGTTACCTTTTTGGAGAAGTGCAGGAAGCCATAACAATATCGGCAAGGCAATTAATGCAGAGTTATGAAACAGAATTAAGAAAAAAGGATTCAATGGTATGCCCAAATATGTCTGTACATCTCACCCATTCATGCACATTAAACAGACATATATCAGAGTTCAAAATTCTCCAAACACCAGGTCAACAATTCACCTAATCAATCAAAGAGAATGTAACTGTTTTATGGTGCCGATTTCATTTGTTGGCTTGTTTGGATTATTTATTTTGCCCTTCCAGGAACAAAAATGACATGGATACTTGTGGTATCCGAGGAAATGTCTATATGGTTTAAGTTTACAACAGTTCTCATAAGGTTAAGGATGAATTCAAAGTCTAGCTTAGGAAGGCTGATACTAAACTGCTTGTCAGGGATACAACAATATAACTGCATTATATTTCATGTGTTCTTGATCCTTTAAGATCCAGTACAAGAAGTAACTGTTGTTCACTCTACAAAACAAGCAGACTTGTAAACAACCCCACAAAAGCTAAAAGTCTGACAAATACTTACTAGCTGATTTGTTCCAAATCACTTTATTCATGTGCAAAATCATATGGTCTTATAGGTTATTCAATACACTTACCTAAAAAAATTGAAAGAGAGAAGACAACCCTATTCTTTTCTGCATCAGCCCATCACATTGTTATGATGGATGAAGCAATGGTTTATTTGGATTACTCTACAAGACAGTTAACCTGGTTCCTCTGTTAAGGAGAAGAGGAACACAGCATTCATCTCACTTGCCTATACAGCACAGGATATCTTCTCAGACATGACTACCAGGTTAGCCAGTAAACAATCCCAAGTTCCAACATTTGAAACCATTCCCTAAGGGACTCATCGTTTGTGTGAAATCTTGCTTTTGACTAATAGCACTGTGGGTTCAACAGCAAATTATCTGTTCCATTCTCAAGAGAAATGTTGCATACATGACAGCTGACTAACATTTTTATTACAAATATTGGAACGCAGCCCACTTTTATTTGAACTGTTTATCAGCAACCTAAAAATAATTTGCTTTCAGATTCTGTTTTCAGTTGTCTTATATTGCCATTTTTCAACAAGGATAATGTGTTTAAAAGAAGTAAGCTTGATTTAATGATACCTATAAATCAATTATGTTTTCTAACAGTCCCCTTCCCTCATAAAAACACCATTCAAGCAGAGCTTCACGTTATGACAGAAACTCTAACAACTATCACATTTTCTCCTGCTGTAAAGAAACAAATTGTTTTTCTTTTCCTTCTTTCCTTCTCCAGGGGACTGCACCACTTCTAACTGTGAATTCAGAGTATGCCAGAGTTCAGTGAATTTCAGACTTAATAAGTTGAACCTTTCTGTGACAAATAAATACCAAGTACAGAAGTCCAAATCCCAAGCCAGGAGAGACTTCTTTTCTATTTTCATGACCTAGATACCGATATCTGCAGCTCAGCTTCCAAGACCTGAATTAACTAATGACAACAGGAACTAAACTAGGAAATTGGGATGTCTATTCAAAACATGCCTTTCTAGCAATCTTCAACTACTAGACAATGTACTACATGACAATATATTTGTCATGCAAAACCAATATATTTAGGGCCACCACAAATTAATACGTGATCTACAAAAATATACAAAAAGTATCTGAATATTAAATTATCACAGAATACTATGAGGTACAGAAGAGTGCTAAACAATAACTAATACTGAACAACAGTCTCTACTGAAACCAAAGAAATTTTACTTTGGACATCAATAAAATTTCTAGGTGGTAGTGGTTGGCTATCATTTATTTATTTTATATATTTATATTTATATCCCGCCCCATACCCAAAGGTCTCTGAGCGGCTTTATATATATATCTTCCTTCCCTCCTTTAGACTACTGTAATATATTTCATAAAGCCAAACATATGACTGCTATCCTCTTAATGGCCAATAAGAGATTATTGCCTAGCAAGTGTGTTTAGGAGAGCAGCCACAATCATTTCATATAAATGTAAATATAATGATCTCTTCTCTGGAGGAAAGTCCTTCTGATGAGACCTGCCTGCAAAACTCCTAGGTGTGGAATAATTGCACAAACGGAATGTCTTTCATATAAAGAAAAATCCTGCAGAATGAGGTTGATACCATATTCCATGAAGGTACCATGCAAATAAACAAGCAAGAAGAGAAACCAATGAGAAAAAGATAAAGAGCAAAGCAAATTAAAACATGGTGGCTTATGGAACATTTACAGCAAAGGCACAAAATATTTTAAGGAAAAATAAGCTTTTTCTCTTTCTATATCTAGTCAGGATGCGAGATGCAGTTCTACACACGCAGCCTACCTCTTTCCTCCATACACACTCCGTACACTACCCAAATAAAATAACAGCTGTTTTTTTCTTCCCTTCTTTCATTCATTTTTAGCAGAATACTCACCTGACAAAGAAATCCCATCCAACCTGACCCAAACGCACCTGCCATTCCAACGTAACGCACTCTTCACAGACGAAATCCTCCTCGGAGATTTCATTCACCCCCAATCCTCCCTCGCAAATGGTGCCTCATTTTCTAGGAACAGAGCTGTGATGGTTGCAAATAAACGGATTCCCAAATATTATCACTTTGGATTGTAACATAAAAAGCCCAGATGAATCCATTTTCTGCTCCAAAAAACACCACTCGGACAGTGCTCAACACACTGAACTACCCAGACATACTGTAGTCACATGCACAAAAGCCGCCCAGACCCCCCCTCCTCTTTTTGCTCCCTTTCTCATTCCCACCCTCCCATGCTGTAGAGGGGGGAGAAACCATCCCTATACCCCCTCCTCTTCTTACCCAAATGCACAGGGTTTGGGTTAGTGCCAGGGAGGATGCCTCGCTCCATCTCTGTTGACTCTTCTCAAACAAGCCCCATGGAAGCGGCCAAAAGACAGTGGGGGATGCTCACTGCATCAGGGGAGAAAAGACCCCCCCCACCTCCTTACAAGGAAGAACTTCCGGGTAATGGTGAACCTTGTTTGATAAGCAGGTAAAGAGCAATCCTCGCCTTTCCAGCTTCTGTCTGGGCTGTACTATTCCGAGGAACATCCCTTCCTTCCACGCTCCTCTCTCTCACGCACGGATACGGACAAAGGAGGAAGAGATGGAAACAGAAGCAGCCCTCCTACAGTTTGGCATGCCAACGAAGTCTCAATGAAGCGAACTACATCGGGGTAAACCATTTGTCCTATATACTGGGGGAGATACAAAAAAAATACATAGTTTATTAAAGCGGATCACCCGGATGTCAAAGGAATATGCTCTTTCCCATTCTCGACAGTGGAGATTTCCACTCCCCACGGTGAACATGTATTAAGCAGAAAGAAAATATAATAACGGTAGCAGCTCACTTGTGCAGACACGGTCCATTTAATACTGATTGCTTAAAGATTTACTTGGACTTCTGTCTGCTATCCCAAGCACAGCAAAGCAACTACTGCCAGAACACAAATTCTTGGTATATCTTGTACATAAGAGTAAAGTAACCACAATGTATCAACTGCAAGCAGAAATAAAACCCATTTATACTTCATATAGTTTTCCAAATCACTCACACGTAAGAATACGCACCATACATAAACTATAAGACTCTGGATACAATAAATGCATACAAACTAAAGGAAGCCTGTTTCCAAGACCATTACCTTTCCAACACATACTTCACCACAGCACTTTCATCAATACCAAAATTAAGGCCATAAAGATACATTCAGTATACAGCAGACGATCGTAGCATTTAACAGTTCAAACACTTGTCAAGTGAAAAAAGCTGTGATTAATCAGGCAGACTTTTTGCAATTACGATATTTTAATATATCTTATTAAAATGCTCACGGCAACTAGCTAGTCTTCTTTCTCTCACACAGCAGTACTTTGGAGTTTATGGGTTTATGGGAGATTTTTAGTAAATACCATTGATACAAATCTCCTTGGACTTTTCTTCTCCCTATCCCTCCAAATAAAATTAAACATTCACTACTTTCCTCCTTCAAAAAAAACTTGTGCAAAAGTTGGATCCAATACAATTTAAATATCTTGCTTACATTTATAGTTACTTGATGCCATAGGGAAGGCAATGCATTAAAAGTTATCCAGGACCAAAAGCAATTTTGGCTTCCTCCTTTCTGCTCTGCATATGTACTGTATTACTACCTTATACTGAAAGTAGCATAAAGTGGAGGGGGCGCTCAGAAGCTTTGCAGGTAAGATTTCCCACTACGTTCTCAGATGTGAAATTGGCAACTTTGATGTATAGAGTTTCTGGAACATAAAGTTTGAAAAGCTTATGAGCTAACACAATGTCATGGATGTATAAACTTAATTTAGAGATTTGTCTTTTAGATGTGGCACTAATATAGTGCAACGTTTTCCTATTATTGAAAAGCCTTCATTGAAAAGAATCCTAGCCATAGTATCATTTGCTTCACCAAAATGTGCCTAAACCCTTCAAAAATAATTTCAGGTAGTGCATTTTCTCCTATCAGTTCAGATATATGGCAAGAAAAACAATATACAGATATTCTGATCTTTTTCTTCAGACCAACTGAAGAGATATGTCAGTTTTCTACAATAAATTGGTAACTTTTGTATCAAATACAACTACATTCTTCATTGGCCTTTGCCATTTGATCTAGTCTGTCTGTCTGTCTGTCCTACCCAGTCCCAAGTGGTCTCAGAGCAATTTACATAATCACACAGAATAAAATAACAAAATATAACAAATGCTAAAAACAACAAAATGGGTAATAAATGTATTAAAAATGTATGTGCAAGGAGAGGAAGGTTATTTTTTCATTAAGACAAGACACAAATCTTCAGTAATCCAAAGGTGTGAAGGGATTGAGAGAATTTTTTCACCTGAGCGTTCCCAGTTAAAACTTTGAATTGTCAGCAGAAAATTGGCAACCAGTGCAGTTCTTTTAAGACTGATGTGCATCTAAACAGCAGTGCCCACGGAGAGCCCTGCTGCTATACTCTGCACTAGTTAGAGCTATTGAATCATCTTCAAGGGCAGCCCCAAACTAGGTACATTACAGTAGTCCAAACAGAAAGTTATCATGGATCAATTTGACAAAGTTATGTCATTTCAGGAAAAGCCACAACCAAGTGTTAGAAGTAGGCACAAGTCATGGAGATGAATGCAGTACCCCTAAACTACACAACTCTTCCTTCCAAAGGAATCCAAACACATCAAGAATAGGCTGCAGTTTTACTTTCTGGACTCAAATCCACATGACAGTACATCTTCACTTTGTCTGGACTCATCTTCAGTTTACTGGACCACACACAACCCATTACCACTTAAAGGGAACAATCAAGCACTCAAACTGTCTCTCCTGTTTTAGATGAAATGGAGAGAATTGTCTCCAGATCTCCTGATAACCACTCCCAATAGCTTCCATCAAAAAACATGGAAGACTAGATCAATATCTGAGGAAACCACAGGCTTCCACAATGTCAAACAAAAATCTGCCCCAAAATAATATTAGTCTTGGAGATGGGTACAAAGCCACTGCAGTGTATTATCTCCAACTTCAAAGTCCCTGTGATCACCCCAAAAACATACCATGGTCAATGTTATCAAACACCAGTGAGAGATCAAGGAAGACCACTACGGTTGCACTCCTCTTTCAAAAAAGGTCAAGCAGGCCAACAGAGACATAAGGCACATTAAAATGTATCTAAATAATCAGATTCCTCCAGAAATGCCTGATGGTAAGTCATTACTATTTTCTCAGGCACTTTGACCAAAAAAGTATGCTAATGACTGGGCAATAGTCATTTGATATATATATGAATGTAGGGGTATCTTCTTGAGGAGAGACTATACCACCCCCTCTTTCAGAGCTGGTTGGACATCCCTTTTCCTCAGTGTGGCATTCAGCACTCCCTGAACTGAAACACGAAGAAGGAATAAACTGAGTGTTGGGGGGAATTATTCATCTCCAGTTCTTCCAGCAGGATCTTAAAGCCAATAGGTTTAAGTTACAAACAGGGGAAGGAAAAAAGGAAGGAGTTTCAAAACAGAAAAATAATCTAAATTAACAATCTTTATTACAAGAAAGAAACATAGTAAAAACACTTTTATTCCACAGGCAGGCACAACTTTAAAGGTGAGCAGACAGGTTTTTAAATCAGTGAACAGTAGAAAAAGGTGAAACAGCCTTGCAAGGCTGTTAAATTTTAAGCAGACACATGTTTCAAAAGGGAGAGGTGCTCCCTCTCAATAAAACATTACAAAAAGGAAAAGACTGACAGAAGCAGAAATGGTTTCATTCTGATCTGAACGACAAAACCTCTTTAGCATGTGGGTGTTTATCTGTCTAACACAAAGCTAGAAATGTTCCTGGCATTCCCTAGACTAAAATCCTAGCATTAAGAAGAAAATAAAGGTCTTCATGAGACTAGAAATTAAAAGTGGTGAGAGGAGAAAGGTTCTCGCTCTCAAGGTTCTCTGCCCTTGTCGCAGAATCTAGGGGTGTTTTTCCATTTAGCACTAGAGTACCCATTAACCACCCATTAAGGGTCCTTAATGGGTACTCTAGTGCTAGTGGAAAAACATCCTAGGACTCAGGTACCAGGCATTCAAAATTCAAATTGAAATTAAGGGGCTATAGGGGGAAAGCCAAGGAGAAAAGCAAATGTAATACCAATGTTTTAAAAGATAGGACAAAGGAAAGATGCTGGAAATAGCAGTATAATTACAAAGAATGGGGGATGGTTATCAGAAATAAATTATGTCATACCACTCCTTATCTTTTTATGAAAAGGATCCCGCTAACATAGTATACCTGTGTCTCAGTAATACATTTGCCAGTTTCTTATTATATTCTTGTGGAAAAGATAATTTTGTAAGATGTGGACTAGAGGGTAGGAAAGTACTGTGGATTTGCAGCTGGTTGAACAACCGTACTAAGAGAGTGCTCATTAACAGTTTTGCATCATCTTGAAAGTAACAATCGTGACTCCCTAAGGATCTCTCCTCAGCTAAGAGACTGGAAAATACCTTAAGGAATAATTCAAACTGATCTCAAGAGATTTAAACATTGGGCCTGAAGGATGAAATTCAATTTGGTGAGATATATATCCCTATATTTTGATTGAAAAAAATCAAATTAATACAAGATATGGGAAATCTGGCTCCTACATGTGAAGGATTTAGACATCCTAGTTATAAGCAGTATAATACAACAGCTAAAAAGGCCAAGGCAATATTGGATTCCATTAACACGAGCAGTGGATCAGATCATACAAGGTATTAGTTCTGTTGTATTCAGCTTTGACTAGATAGCACCTTGAGTGCTGCATCCCATTTGGGGACCAAATTTTAGCAAAGGCATTGAGAAACTGAAATGTATTCAGTCTAAGTGGGCAAAACACATTTCTGAATGTTCTGAAAAAGCACTGAACCCTCTGCATGGGGGTTGAGTCTGTTTTTCCATTAGGAATAAGATAAAGGCTATCTCCTCCTTTGCCCTTCTTAGATTCTGAGAGGGCAGAGCCAAGTATCATCACATTGAACTACATCAACTCACACAATGGCATTACCACACAGTGGCGTGTGTATAGGCATTTCAGGGTTTCCTTCAGCCTACACCAAGAGCATAACCAATTTTAGCTCCTATGAAGAGAATGCAACACCTCTAAGTCACCAAAATGGTAAGATGGTATAGAAACCAAGTGCAATAAGGGACAGTTTAAAAGGCAGGATATGTTTAGGCTGCAGAGGAAAAAGCTGAGGGAACAAATAATAATTTTTAAACAGCAATAATATGCAAGAGGGACAGTTTTATCCTCTGTTCTGTTGACGGAAGGACTTGGATCAATGAATTAAACTGGAAGTAGAAGATTGACACTAGATATTAGGAAGAATTTCCTGAGTGTAAGATCTGTTAAGATGTTTGCCTCACACAGTAGTGGATCTGACACCAGAGGTTAGTCAGGGCTCCTTTCAACACAGGCCCTGTTTGGAGTTTGTGATATTCTGAAATATATCTCCACCTGCTAATGCAGACTCTGGCAGGCCTCATTGTTGCCTGCTGTAGCCTTTATTAGCATGTGGACAGCAGGCTCCTATTTCAGGATATCTTCCGCAAATATTCTATTCTTTTAATAACAACCTTTTTTTCTGCTGTTTACTACCAAAGCCTGCCTTCCCAGCTGCATCCAGACTTCAAGTACCAGTAACTGCCTCTGCTCATCTTCATTAACCCTTTGCTGATTACAAATTGTTCTCAGATTTTAGTTCCTTTAGTTCAAAGGCAATTGTACCTTTGCCTAATTATCTCTTTAATTTTCTGTAAGGATACAGGGAAGTTGCTTATAGTGTGTCAGACCACAGTTCCATCTAGATCAGTATTATCAACACTGATAGCAGTTATCCAGGTTTCAGACAGAAACCTCTACCTGTCCTGTGTAATTCAATAAACTCACAGTTCCACAAAGAATATGGCAAGTATTCTGAAGGGCAAACATTTTCTCTTGAGTCAGGTTCCAGCAGCTACAAAAAGGTCCCTTTAAATGCAGCAAGGCACATAAGAGACCAGCACAAATAGAGGGGGGAAATTGCATATAGAGACATTAAGCTAACACACAGCAGATGACAAATACTGGGATAAAAAATGAAGAACATATTGTTAACTACTGAGTACTGTTAAAACAGAAGTTATTTTATATATTTGCAGCCTCAAGTTAAAGAGGTGGGTCTTTTCCATTCACTCAAAAGTTACTCTGTACAGTATATCCCAACTTCAATTTCTGCTTCAGCTACCTGACCACCCATACATTGTGTTGAGGGAAAACACTGTAGGCTACACATAACATGCTGCAATGTCTTGTAACTGTAGTAGGATTTGGTCAACACATATAGAATAATCTAATTTGATATTCTGAGGAGGAAGCCTGCAATGTTTGGGAAAACAGATATTTGCACCAACTCAACCATTTATTATTTCCCTATTAGGGCATCCCTTTTTCCGCAGAGCCAAGACAAGTGTACACTATTTCCCTCTCCTCCATTTCATCTTCACAGCAATTCTGTGATGTTGGTTAGATGGCCAGCCCAAGGCAGGGCAATAAGGTTTGAAGACCAAGCAGGGATCCGAAGCCAGGGACTGGAGTTCTTGCCCAACACTGTGGCCACCACACTGGTCACCTCCCAAGAACACTGGCTTTCTCCAGATTGCCTCCCATCCCAGTACTAACCTAGCCCAGCCCGGCCTACAAAGTAAAAAAAAACTGGGCTACTTCGGGTGTTATTATGGCCTTAGCCTGACTCACCTGACTATAGCTATAAAAGCATATAGGCTATGTGAAGCTCTTTGGAAGACTGTGGGACATAAATATAACTTTTTAAAAATGAAATTTATGAAATATGTGCACTGAAGTATGGCAAATGTGATTTCCTGCCATATAAAATACACCTGACTTCGTTGGAGAATTTCCCTTCCTTAGCAGTTCCTAGGATTCCCTCACACAGAGGCTGCCCTTCGGTTTACTAACCTTTCCTCCCGGTGATTAAGCCTCTGCCCCTCATACACAGGTGGGAGTCTATTATTCTTCCCACCGAAGGTACCACTTCCAAACCCAGCCAACCCCTCCGTCAGCTTCCCCTCCTCACAAGCTCCCGAAGAGGGAGCCCGTCATCCCTCCATCAGGCAGCGAAAACGAAGTCTAAAAAGCAGCGCGAGTTATCCGCGAGCTGAAGAGGGGTGGGGACAAACGCCGGCACCCAATAGGAAGAGAAAGGGGGGGGACTAATGCATGTCATGATTGTATTTCCCCCCCCCTCCGCATTCGACCGCGTGAGCCACGGGCCCGCACCCGACCTCGATTGGATGGCTTGGGCGTGAGGATTCTTGGGTATTGTAGTTGCGTATATCATTTTATAAGGCACGGAGAAAGTGGTGTATAGTGAGACGCGAATGAGGGTGACGCGACAGCCATTTTGTTTGCTCTGTTGAAAGGCGTGGGATTATTGTAGCTGGTTTGTGGAGGTGTCATATTGGAGAATACACACACTATTAGGCTCGCCTTTATTCCCCACCCCGCCCCTGCGTCAATCCCAAGAAACAATTGGAAAGACGTATTCCTAGAGTGAATGATGGGCGCCCGGATGGAAGTTTAACATCCTGATGCTAATTTCTTGTTGGGTGGTTAGAGAGTTGCTTTTGAGAGACATTTAAAAATATGGGGGACAAAACCCATTGCAATTAGTGGGGCTTAGTTCTGAGTAAACATGGAATGATCTTCAAGGGTGAAAATAAATTTATGCTCTATCCAGTTGGATGTTTCTCACATGAGACAGCATCATTTTAAAAAATTCATAAGAGCAGATGTGTAAAAGTCTGTTTAAGGAGTTAGGTTTCTACAGTCTGGTTTGGTTATAGAACTCCAAAATATGCCTTATGCTGGATTTTGCATTACTGTGGGAACAGGTTCTATTTACACCCATTACTTTTACAATTTCACCAAGATTATTATATTTTTTTTATGGTGGACTAAGGGCTTTTTTGCACTTTCATAGGATAGTATCCTATGGAATTCAAATTCAAGAACAGTGGCTGGTGCTGCAGTGTGAACAGTCTGTCTGGGACCATAGCATCACCATAGCAACAGATGCAGCAACTTCTGCTACACCCTAGACCAGATGGACTGTCAGCACTGCAATGGGACACAGGTAAATTTTTACTGCTCCACAGCTAGAGAAGGTCAGGATGCTCCTGTGTGCTCTGGGACAGAGGCAGCACCATGGTGTGTGGATGCACCGGCCTGGACTATGCTGATTCATCCTGATCACCTAAGTCAGTGGTTGGCAAACCCATTAGTCAAAAGAGCCAAATATCAACAGTACAACAATTGAAATTTCTTTTGAGAGCCAAATTTTTTAAACTTAAACTATATAGGTAGGTACATTGTTATTAGCTTAATTAGGGCACTCCTAAGCTGGAAGAGCCACACTCGAGGGGCCAAAGAGCCGCATGTGGCTCTCGAGCCGTGGTTTGCCTACCCTTGACCTAAGTGCTACAAAGCCCTAACAGACTTCAAAATTGCAGCTATATTAAAGACACAAAATGTCTAATTTATATATAAAATAAAGTAAGACACTCCAAAATGCATAAGGTTTTTTCATTGTTATGTATCATGTCCTTAGTGATAGAGCAAACTGCCTGGAAAGCAAGCAGTCACAGACTCAATTCCCAGCACTACACAGAAGTACGCAAAGACAAACTGCTTTTGTAACTGGACCTTATTGGAATAGTGGCTTGCCATCTACATGCTGGTGCAGATAGTTGTAGGCCCCATCTAGGGCTACTTATAGTCTGCAGTAGCATGAAGACATCAGGCCCTTATTCTGAAATATAATCAGGAATAAAGCCCAGTGCAGAAAGAACCCAGATCTCCACACTGGTAGAGGTAACCTGATATAAATCATGCATGGGGAGGAAAAGATGGATAGATAAACATTATTTTCTCTGTCACACAAAACTAGAACCACAGGGCACACTATATGTAGTTGATGGGCAAGAGAGTTAGAACTGACAAGGGGAAGTATTTCATCCAGAGGGTATTCAATCTATGAAATTACCAGAAAAAGTGGTGACAGACCAGCCTGGATAGCTTTAAGAAAGCATTTGATAATTTAATGGAGGGCAGGAATATCAATGGCTACTAGATTGGATGCATAGGTACTGCCTCCAGATTAGAAAGACAGGCAGGATGCCTCTAAAGGCCATTTGTAGGAAATGAAGAGCATATGAGTTTTGCCTTTGTCTTCTGCTTGAGAATGTCCAGAAACAATTGGTGGCCCACTGTGTGAGACAAGGTGCTGTACTATATGGGCTTTGGCCCAATCCAGCAGGGAGTCACATGACTTTAGTAAGAAGCCTGATGTTTCCATCACTGAGGTCACAGTGCAGTGTTTTCACTGCAGCGAGGATCAGCTCAGCAGCTTCAGAGATCCTTCTCTTGCACTGAATTATATGCATTTTGAAGGAAGACTGGAGTCCTTCCACACATCCTCATGCCCCTTTAGCAAAAGGTGCTGTGGAGATGGGCGGTATTTAAATGCCACGTGGGCCATGCTCACACCTTCACTTTAAACCTTCTTCAGTCCAGCTTCAGGTTTGACTCCTCACACCTTTGCATTTGTATCCATTTTATCTGTGGACTTTCCACCTTCCATTTGGACTTTCATGAATGGAAAGTCCACAATTAAAATGGATACAAATGCAAAGTGGCGAGCAGGCAGAACTGAAGATGGACTGAAGAAAGTTTAAAGTGAAAGTGTGACCATGACAGTGGAGACACAGCCTGTATGTTTGCCAACAAAATTGAATTGAGGTGCCCATCTGACTTCATGGTACACAGCAGCAACTAAATTATGTCTGAAACAAGATGTGCTTAGAAAGGTGAAAGCCATTTCACACTTCCCTAGGGAGCTTTATTAGGCCTTCAGGTCTGACCTGAAAAGACTGTCAATAGTTGAAAGCATTTCTTGTGCAGTAAGTAGAGTACTGTAGTTTGTGAAAACTAAACATCTTATGATATACAGTAGTCTGAAGGCAGATGAAGTTACCATCTTGATCTAGATCTGACTAATGCCTTAATTACATTTTTCTTTCTGTTGCATTCAAGGGGCTTTTAGTATTTATCATAAACTAACAGATGTTTTCCAGTAAAATATGTGGAGTTCAGTGGGGCTTCATCTGACTGAAAATTGTGTAAGGTGATAGCCTCAGGTAGCTTAGTAGTAGAGAATTTGCTTTGGGTGACAGAAGATTCCTTAAAAGATGGTGGTGATAAAATAGCGTCTGTGGTTTGATCAACCAATATAAAATATTTTAAAATTTGCTGTCTCTTCTGTTTTGTGGGTGGGAGATCAAGTTTTAATTTTTAGGATATTTTAGTTTTTTTTGTACTGGTGTTTCTACACTCCCATTACTGTTGTGTGCTTTTATTTTCTTGGAAGAGTGCAAGTTACACTGAATAAATTTAAAAAAATGTAGCTTATTTGACGATAAGTATTTAAGAAAATACTGTGTTTTGCATCATGTTTAAATGCAGAATGTTTATTTTAGCTGGTTGGCAGCAGAGGAAATACAGCGGTATTGCCAGATAATAGAATACTATTTACCCTATTGAGAGCCTGCTGGGCGGGCGAACGTGTGGCATCGTTTACTCTGCGAACGTTTGAGCTTGCCTGCCTCTCGTTTCCTTGGCTAGATTGCCGTTCATCGCTTATTCTGCGATCGGCTTTCTGGCCGCCTACAGTTTTCAATGGCGACTTCGAAAGAGGAGGCACGTGGTCTCTTCAGGCAGGGGATAGAAACTCTTCTGGGGAGCTGGCAAGTATTGCAGGTACGGTTAATTCACGGTGCCAGCACAGCAGTAAGAAAAAAGGAGGAGGAAGGAGGAAATGGGGGATGACTAAAAAATGGCAGGCATTTTTTCATGGTGGCCGCGTTGGGGGAAACGTTTTTATTCTGTATATGCTTGGTAAAGGTAACGTCCAGGGTGTGTTGTCTTCTTTCCTGCTGATGCATGGAATACTTATTGGTACCTGCTTTGAAGTTAAGGTGGCTGCTTGCTAATTGACACATTCATAGCTTGTCCCCATGCTTACCTAGGGGCAAATGTGTAATAGATTAATGAGATTTTCATATGGTTGTTAGTTCAATGAGAAATAAGTGAATGTATTCATTGTGGAATACTCCTAGCTAAGCAGATACAGGATTGCAATCTTCTGTCAGTATACATAAAAGATGTGCCTGTGGTATAGGAAACTGAGTCTTGCAGCATGCATCTTGAAACTGTGGTGTTGCCTACTTTCATACTTTGGCCCTTTTTCGGTTGTTATTGGGTACTATCGAGTCTTAGCTGACTGCTGGTTTGACAGCAGGACAGTTACGTGGGCATCTCCATGCAGTGTTCTTGGCGGAGATATAGGTACACTTGTACATCGAGTAAATGAGCCCTAATTTCTTTCATTAAACTTTGTAAGATTTCTTCGTGACTTTCCACTAACCCAACTGCCCATAACACAAGTGCTAAATTACAAACATTTATTTACATTTTTATCCCACCCTACACCTGGAGGTCTTTGGGCGGGTAACATCTAAAATCAAACATCATTTAACATCATTAAAACAACAGCAAATGATCATCAAACACAAACTGCTACATAAGTGAAACACGCCCGTTTTCGTTTTTTGCTTCAGTCACCTTAATGAGGCTGTCCCCTTGGATTGTAATGTGTTATGGCTCACCTGTGGGAGGAGTCTAGTAACACTTCATCTTTGACTAGTGATATCATTATTACACAATAGTAATGCAGCCCCATATGGTCTTTGAGATTTTTTGTTGGAATCCAAGGGACTCACTTCTAAGTAACTGCACTGGATTTATTTGTAAAAGTTATTTTCAGTTCTTTCTCAACCAATGTACTGGTGTGCATTTCAAGTGCTCCAGAGATTGCTGGACAAGAAGAGTCAGCCACCAATTTTGGTTATTCTAATTATTATGTCATATTTAAATATGCATATTATGTTTTATTCCACTGATTTTGTTGTAGCTCCCCTCAGATCTTAATGTATAGGGCGGAATAGAAATCTGAAAATGTAAAGAAAACATTTGTTATAAAACAACAATAATCTGTGTCATGAAGGTGATGTCCTTCCATTATCAAAAAGCTTTGTTTTGCATTCAACTCAAGACAAAGGGGGGTATTTTGCAAAATGAGGACTCAACACAGCCCCACCATTCTGAAGTTGTGTCTGCATCCATATGAAACCATTTTACCATACTATATGGGAGCTTGGTGACTGTGCATCTGCCCAGCCAATTTTTAAAATATGGACTATTTTCTTTTGATGCAGATTGCAGTAGAAAATGGCTTCGGAGGAGCATACAGCCAAGAGAAGGCTGAATGGATGGTGGGGGCCGTGGAGCAGCATTTTCAAAGCAATGGTAAGGTACCATAGCAAGATATTGTCCTACTGAGTCAAATAGAAGTCTGTCTGGATTACAAAGAATTTCTTCTTTACCTGCTATTATACTCTGAGAACAGCAGTTTGATCTGTATGATTTGAGGGGAGTAATATTAATGAGTGCTCGTGAGAACTGAAGCATCCCAGCTTGTGCTTGGTCTGTATTGTTCCAAACCAGAAGTAACACCAGACAGCAGCTTAAGCAAGTAGATATAATAAGGATATCAGGCTGTTGTTTTGATTTTATCTTAAATAACAGTCATCATAGCTTATTGGGTTAGGGTTAGGGTTAGGAACAGCGCTAAGACTGGTTTCTACATGGCTGGGAAACTGCTGCATATACTGGGTGCTCTAGGTTACTATCCCATGAGATAATGGCAAACCACTTCTGTGTGGTTACTGAAAAAACTGCATGCCTCTGCCTTCATCTTTGCAGTCCCCATAAGCCAAGCCTAACATATTTTTACCTTTCCTTCTGGGATAAACATTATCTTTCCACCTTTGGCCAAAGTGTGGGAGTTAGTGATTTTAGGTTCTAAGGCTTAGCTCTTAACTCACAAAGATCAGTCAGGGTCCAGTGAGAGATGGTGTGGCCCGAGGACCAGACTCTTTTGGTCAGGATAATGAGAACATGTGATCTTCCAGCTCCTGACGCCACAGCCAGGATGACAAAGTTAATGGAAGTTGCAATCAGGTGATGTCTACTGGGCAAGAAGTTGCACGTGCTTTACGGGACTTTCCGAGGGCCACTGGTACCTTTAAAAGCATATTTTTTTCTATTATCCTTACCTGTCGTCTTTTCAGCTGATCTGGAGCCAGAGGAAGTAGAAGATTTCCTTGCTGAGTTGATGAACAATGAATTTGACACTATGATTGAAGATGGAAGTTTACCTCAGGTATAAGCTAGGTTCTAAAGTTATTTATGTATTTGCCTTTTTATCCCACCCCTGTACCTGAAGGTCTCAGGGTGGATAACATTTAAAAACCAAGAATATATATTAAAAACCAAGTGTCTGAAAAGTGGGAAGGGTTGATGATTCAAAGCTTCTTCCTTTTCTTTCTCCCTCCTTATCGTGATTTTAGTTAACCTTTTAGGGTGCATGTTGCGTGCTCTTGGGGAGAAGACTGTTGGTGCTTAGAGGACATTGGTCACATTTGAAAGCAAGCTGGGTCCAGATCTTTGGCCCATTCTGCACTCGCTCTCTAGATCCAGATCAAAGGCCTTTGGTCTGGATCTTGGCCCTCCTAAACTCTGTGTTAATCTGGATCAAGGAGACCCCATCCCTATTAGTCCAGCTCCATCTGCACAAGACAGAACCAGATCTGGATCAAGAGGCTTTCAATCTGGATCTAGTGTGGATCCGATGTTTCAGGTCTACAAACCAGACTAAGGGCTGTATTCTGAATCATGGAGGTATACAGATGTCACACCTCCGTGATCCAGAATCATTGAGAGAAGTCATTCATTGGTGCATCATAATGCACCACTGTTGGGGGCCAGGCAGTGGCTGTGAAGCTCCTTGCCTCTCTGTGATTTGGATCAGTAAATCTGGATCTACAGCTCCAGATCAGGCTTTCTCTTTCCCTGTAAGTAAGCAAGTAGCCTTATTCCTTATGAATATAAAAAGGAGTATAAAAAAATTGCCATTCCTGATTCATCCAAGATGGAGCTTCATTGGGTGATATCTGGTTCTAGTATTTCAGGAAAGGGAGCAAAACTTTTCCTTTTCTGTCGGTTTAATGAGAAGCAGGTATCCCAGTCCAAATTCTCTCAAAAGATGTACATTATGTCAGTATCTGATAATTTAAACTGCATGAAAAGTGTCATTAAGTGGAGAGATAAAGCAAGCAAACGAATCTCTTATAATGGTATAGGTTGCTAATAAGTTCAAGCTGAAAGCATTTACTCTCAGACTGCATTTCAGTGTAACCCAAAAACTATTAATGCATATTCTCTAAAAGAATGTCTGGGGGATATTGTTTTATTTATGCTAAAGCAGATCCGAACCTTTACAGCAATAGGTATGAATCCTCTTAATGCTGAATAAATAATCCACTAAGGAGTTGCAACATTTGCCTATACAAAGTCTTGGACTGTTTCCCTGATCGTTTTCTCTGACATGTGGCTTTTATATCATTTTCTCTCTCTTTCATGTTAAAGAGTTTAGTGCACTCTCTTCCCTGAAGGTTGTAATTTACCACTATGGGGCACTCTTGCTCCATGCGCTTAGATGTGATAAATACTCAGCAGTGGATCCAAATGCTTCGGAAGTCTGTTTTCATATTTTGCACTGTAGAGGGTAGTATAACAAAGAAAAGCAAGCATTTTTGCTTTTTGTCTTCAGGGCAGGAAATTCTGTGTTTAAACTGGTAGCTTGGAGATTGGCAGGCTCCCTAATTTGTTTCCTTTAGCAATTTAAAAAATGAACTCTTGCTTCTTGAGAAACAGTTTAATTCAGTCATTTGAGGAAGAGCAGGATGTAGTGGCTAGCTGGAAGATTACGGTTCAGTGCAGCAGGCTCAGATCCCTGCTTGGCTACAGAACTTGGCGGATGATCCTATAAGAATGGGAAACATCAGTCCAAAGTTATTGGAGGAAAAAGAGAAAGAGAAAAATGTTCAATACCTTCATCTGAATTTCAGATCATTCCTCTGGTTGGAATAGCCACAAGATATCAACTGAAAAGCTGTTAATTGATCTGTCTTCTGGGAAGCAAACAAAAGGCCTTTGCCTTATTACAATCCTGCAAGGATATTTTAACCTACAGCTGTACAGTTCAAGACACTCTACTACCTGTGTGCCTCAGTGGCACTGAATATATCAACTTTCATCATTTTATTCCGAGTTCCTTCTGGAAGGCTCTCTGTCTGAAGAGGAAGAAATGGCTGCTAGCTTTCATTTTGGGCAAATACTCTTAGGATTCTGTTATTACTTTTGAAGAGCGAAAGACTGGAGAAAGCACTGGCATTTCAGATGTTGCCACACCCAAGCTTTTATCCCTGATGGCTGGCCATGCCGACTGGAACCAGTGGTTTTGTATGTCCAGCAGCTAAAGTGCCGCAACTCAGAAACATTTGATCTAGAAAGCCTTGAAGATATTCTATCTTATCAGAAGAGTAGCATGTTGAGATCATATGATTTGTTTCCAAGAGCAGCACTTGGGTCTAAAGAAATACGAGAGACAACCTTAACAGTACTTAAATAGTATTTTTTTTTCTATAGCTCCCATTTTCACCTTTATTATAGTTTTATTAGTACTGTTTGGCTGCTGGTGCAGCAGCAAACACACAGACACTTTAGAACTGGTGGCTTTCCTTCTCCATTTGGGAAGCCACATGTGGTCTAATGAGACAGAATGAAAAAACGGTTTCCCTGCCAGTTCTAAACTGGCATTGCTGCTGTATTTAGCCTGGGAAAGGTCTTGTGCTGCTCACTGAAGTAAGAACTAATTCTCTTCCCATGTGATAGGTTAGCCAGCAACTGTGCCTGTTCTTCAGGCATTGCCAGGAGGGCAATGAGGAAGTAGTGCGTGAAGCCATTGCCCAGCTGGCGAAGAAGAAGCAGGAGGTGAAGACAGCAGCTGCAAAGTCCCAGCCAGCTGAGGAAAGCAGCAGTGAGGAGGAACAAGAGGCAGAGGAAGAGGTACAGCAAAAACTGCCCTGCAGCTGAAACTGTCAACGAACTTATTTTGTCATTGGCCTGTCAATGAACTTGTTTTGCATAAAGCTTGCAGGCTGGAAAAGGTAGATGTAGAAAAATCCTTTCCTCTTATCACACAACACTAGAATCAGGGGGTCACTCTGTGAAGCTGATGGATAGGAGAGTTACAGCTGGAAAGTGTTTTTTCACCCAGAGGGTCATCACTGTATGGAATTTACTGTCAGAAGAGGTGGTCACAACCAGCTTGGATAGTTTTAAAAAAGGGCTACACAAGTTCATGGAGGACAGGATGCCAGAAATAGATGCTTAGGTACTGTGTCTCCAGATTGGAGGGAGAAGCAGGATGCCTCTAAAGGCCATTTGCAGGGAGCTGAGAGCAGGTGAAGGTTTAGCTTGTCTTCTGCTTCAGAATTCTCACTTGGTGGGTGACTGTGAGATGGGATGCTGGACTGGATGGGCTGCGGCCTGATCCAGCAGGGCTTCTCTTATATTCTTATGATGAGAAGATATCTGCAGTCAGATCAGAGCCTCTTGTGTATGTTCCTTCTAAACCTTCCAGTTGGTAAGATAGTTTTAAAACAGGTATTTAAATTCAGCAGTTTTTTAAAATGCAATGAGGCTTTTTAAACTGGTTAGGAAAATTTGCTTATAAATATCAAGAAGCTTGTTGGTTTACAAAAGACAGTCATGTCACAAACCAGTTGTCTCGTTTTCCTTCCAGGCTATGGATTGCAGTGCAGCTCCCACCATGAATGGTCCACAGCCCAGCCCATCTCCTTCCTCAGGTGCAGATGCAGACGATGGTTGGACCTTGGTGAGGAAGAAGAAGAAATGACGAACACAAATGACCAGAAGGATTCCTCCTTGGACTGGTACAGCAGGAATATGGATAGGGAAATGGAATTGACTCCCTGGCTTGAATGTTTCTTTGCAAAGCACTGGAAGGAGCAGCTTGGATAGTGAGTGGTTTCGGTCTTGGTGCATTAGAGCTTATTCATACGCCTAACCACATTGTGCACCTGTTGCTACTTGTGGCTTTGCTCTCTGCTTGGCACAGAGGCTCTCCGGCAGAGTAGGATGCCGCCTCAATGACATGAGGGTCTCGGTGTGTTTGAACAAACAGGAGGCCAAACTTCTCTCTCAGTAATCTTACAACAGTTTGGTAGAGATGTTGAAACAAAGCAAAAACTTCCTTTGTTGTAAGGAAATCCCTTCCCTTATGCTCTACTGAGGCACTGTTTCCAAGATATGCTGTGTCTCATCTCCGCCCTTTTTGTCCGTCAAGCTAAATCTGAGAAGACAGAACAGGTAAAATGTTTCTCCTTCCATCCCCTTCCCTTTCCCAGAAGAGGAATACTGTGGCATTGCCCTTGTCCAAGCGAAGAGATGAAACAGAAAAACAAAATCATGTATTATTTTTTTTAAAAAGGAGACAATGGAAAACCAAATACAACATGAAACCAGAATGTAAAATGGACAATACACAAATCCTTGGTTGCAGGCCAGGTCACTTCTTTTTAATAGAAGCTCCCTTACCCTCACCTCTGTAGTGGCCAGCCACTGTACATGAGCAACAATAAAATATTATTTTGGTAAGATTTTGTATATCCCTTAATACTGAAACCTTACATGCACTAACTACACCATAGGGGTGGGGAGGAAGACAAAGTAGGAACGGGCACACACAGCACCGCCAGGAAACTTACATAAAATGGAGAAAGGGTTCATTCTTACAAAAGGAACTCCTCCCTGCTCACTTGTAAATTCAGTCTGTACAGGCCAAAGTGGGAAAGGACTCAAGCAGGTCTTCAGAAGTTCCATGAATGTCCAGTAAGGAACAGTCAAATTTTTAAAACCCAGCTATTTCAAGTGCATTGTATCAAGGAGGGAAAGCAGTTGGATTGAAAAGCACGTGAAATTTCGTCTATGGCTCCTTAATAACCACTTTCCCTTTTGGCAAAAATTCACCGGAGGCATCTTCCACATAAGCACCCTGTTAAAAGCAGTTAGCACCTCATCTTACATGTTTAGCCTTATTAATGGCTACGAACCTCGGAAGGCAAATGAAACTTCCATGTCCAAAGAGGAAGGCATTATCCACAGTGCCTTTTAAAAACACAATTCGGTTATATTCATCAGAGATGCTCCAGCTGTATGGGCAACAACAGTATTAGAAAATAATTCACCAATGTAATTCCTACAGTAGCTTGCTGTGATTCAGCAAAGTAGTTCTGACCCTAACATGGGAAGGGCACAGGTTATGTTGTCTCCAGTGTAAAGTGTACTATCATCTGCATGATATGTTAACAAGGAAATGAAGGTTATGTTTTTCTGCTGCAGGCAATTTTGTCTGTTCTAGTTCACACATACCAGAACCAAATAGTCTAGATCTGAGGTCTTTTTGCTTCTACAAAACTGAAAGCTTGTTGAAATCTATGCCTGCTGTCACACCATAGCATTGCTAGGACGACAAACCATGGGCAGAGGCTACTCAGCTTAATGTGATCTACATCCCACAGTTGCACGGTCGGCAGATTTTATGCAGGATATTGGAGACACTGACAAAGTCTAGGGCTGTCCCTGCACTAAATTATACCGGATTTCAAGTTTGGAATATGGAGAAGAAAGTAGGTACCATCTCATCTCGCTCCATCTCCCTGCAAAGCTGTTCTGGGATATTACAGATATGTCAACAGGTCCTGGTGCTGGGTATTCTTTACTGGGAGTAACCACTATACAAATTGCAATCAAATCAGATGTTCCGGTAAATGTTAGCTACAGCATTGTTCCATGCCACTAGCTTTAGTGGGACATGTACAGGAGACGTCTTGTATGCCCTGTGACCTCTGACCCCTAGTGCCAGAGCCCTTGGGAAAATAAATGTCAGATGACAGCCATTGAACAACATGGTCCACTGTTTGGAAGAAAAAGTGAAGAGCCTAACCTTCTCCAAACTTGTTTTCTTATCTAGATTGGTTCTGTTTCTGGAGAAAGGCTTCAGGCCATAACAGATTCTAGCCCAAATGCTAACTGTGAGGCAGATGAAACTCAGCATTTTCTATGGCAAAGTAGCCATGAGGGTGAGAAAATCATCACAACATAGAAAATTCTACCTCATTTCTCATAAATGAGGCGGATGAATGTTCAAGAGAAGACAATGTGTCCACCTATTCATCTTCTGTTCCACTTAAATAATTGGTTCTGTAACACTTTCCAGCTCCTCCCTGCATGCCACCACAGTTCCTGCCGATAGCTTGGACATGAGTTCAGTTAAGTGCTAAATAAGCAGCGAGGACTAGAATAACAGATTTTGGTCCAAGGTTTCGGCAAGCGAGAGGCATGTTTCTGGGAGGAAAAAAATCAGCCCTCTTGGATTAGAGGAAAGTAATGAAGGGAGGTGCTGATTACCACATGCAATAGCTGGGAACAGGAACTGTGAGATAAAATCTCAGATGTATGTGTATCCTCTTCTGCAGCTGAAAAGGTGGTTGGGAATGCTGTCGCTCAGGACCAGGCTTTTACTATATAGTGGCAAGGATTGGCCCACGACAGGTTGTTAATGCAGACTAAGAAAGGAAGGGGAGAAAGTGCCAAAGAGAGAGATTGAAACGTTCAAGTATACTGGTCAGAAGACCGTGAGCGAGTCCCCAAGATGGGCAGAGTCAGTCATTTACAGTTCCTCCAGTTTCCACCTAGGTTCTCTCTGCCTCTGTATCCTCATCAGCCTCCAGAATGGAAGGTGGCCCCTTGCCTTCTTCTCCACGTCCTGCCCTGCTTAGAACCTCAATCCATCGCTGCCGTAGCTCTTCAGTCTCGGGGCTGAAGTACCAACACAGGTGGCTCTGGCTGATCCGGAAAGCGTAACGTCGATCCACCCGCTCTCCAGGTTCAGGAAGGTTTACTTCAAAGCCGATCAGAGGCATGGAGCGCTGGGCCTTCACATCCTGCAGGAAGATGTTATAGAAACACAGTGAGATCATGGAGTGTTGGCCAGGCTACCCTGGCTCAACTGTCCTGTGTGGCACAGTTATCTTATTAGGAGGGAAAGAAAAAGCTATCGGTCAGAAAGAAGCTTTAAGGTCAGAAACACCATTAAAACAAAGAAGGCAAATATATGTGGCTTGATTGTGGCTTTCTATAATACCTAAGTTATAAGAGGCTACAGAAACCAATTCGGTCTCTTGCACAGTGAAGGAGCTAGCTAAGCTAATTCATGCTACTTCCTTAAAAAATCAATATGAGCAGATCTGCAACTGTATAAGTTGAATTGTTGTGCTCAATAGCTCTTCAAGGAATTCCCTCTGCATCTCTGTTTCCCATTTAATCCTGTTGTTCCAAACCTTGAACTCAGGCCAATAGATAACAAATCTGCTCCCTATTGCCCAAGAGAGCCCTCTGGATATTTGAAAGCTGCTATTATATACTCTCTCAGGTTTTTCTTCTGTCTTTCCATGCAGGGCCTGGGCTTCCAGCATCTTGATAGCTCTTCCTGGTTTTTGTTTTTTTTTTTTTTAACAAAATGCAGGCCTAGAACTTCCATCAACTCTGACCACTGGCTATCCTAGCAGAGGCCAATGGGTAAAAGTTTCCAATCTCTGCTCTGAAGTTGATTAATAATCCTGTCCTACTCTTACCTCCCAGATTGAGATCTCAAATAGTAAGCCATGTACAGAAGAATGTCATACCTGTGGAGCTCCATAGATGTACAACACCAGAGGTTCGTTTTCAGGGATGACAAACCAGCCTTTGTGCCAGGTCTTCCCCCCCTTTTCCATGTAGTGCAAGAAGCTGCATATTACACTGTTCTCTGCCACCACAGAGGCCTGTTTCTGCAGGGGGAACAGAAAAGTACTCAGTAGGTCGACAGGCCTACGATAAAGCTCATCGGCACAGGCAGGTTAACTTTGTACTTCAAAGAATTAAAGATAGGTTGGAAAGTATGTTAAGCATCATCTTCTCAAACCCCTGTCAAAGTGGAGAATCCATATTGACAGAATGCCCCATGTGTAACATACACATTCTGTAGAACAAAAACAAAAACCCTAAACCTCTAATGATGCAGAGTTCACCACCTACCAAGACAGTTTGTTCCACTATCAGACAATGGATACAGTAAAGTTTCATACATATGTCTTTCCCAACAACAAACTGAGTTGTGACCAAGTATGCACAAAACAACTCAAAACAATGCTTGGATGCCACTGGAGAGGCAGCATTTACTGCACTCCAGGAAGGGGACTGGGCACAGTCTGCAGCTCATCCAGAAAGCCTGAGTCCAAGAGACAAAGATTACAGAATTCAAGAGTTCTTGTGTAGGACAAGAACACACACCCTCCATGTTAGGCTGCTACAATGTGCTGTTCATAGGGCTACCCTTGAAGATGGTTAAGAAACTGAAACTTGAACATTTGTTCCGTTACGCGAACAGGGAATTAGAAAACACTGCAACTGGATTGCTGGCAAGAGTTC
The DNA here is from genome assembly GCA_014337955.1 of Aspidoscelis marmoratus. Lineage (NCBI taxonomy): Eukaryota > Metazoa > Chordata > Lepidosauria > Squamata > Teiidae > Aspidoscelis > Aspidoscelis marmoratus. The sequence continues at coordinate 1,650,195 of MTQE01001795.1, forward strand.
CTGGCTGGGCTCATGGCACTCCATACTGCTTTGATTCTGAAACCTTTGAATTAAAGGTTTCAGTTCTGATATTTAAATCCCAAATGGCTTGAGTCATTCATTCATTCAGTTTATTTGTATACCGCCTTTCTAATAAATTACTCAAGGCGGTTTACAGCAACCATGAGAAAGAAAAAAAATACAATATAATACAAAGTAATATATCATACATTAAATTAATACACTAATACATTAAATAAATAACCTATTATAAAATTATATATAAATGGAATAATACATTATGAGAATTATATAAAACATTGGGGGAGGGGAAAATGAGGCAACAGTACTGGTGGTTCCTCCGTTCCCCTCTCTGAGCTCAGTCCTATTTCTATCTATAGCCACCAACAAGGGCTGGCAGAGATATCGAACAGTGAAAGTATTTTAAAAATAGTACTATTTTTAGAAACACACTCTCATGTGTGGGGGAGAGGCCCATCAGGCAGCGCCAGGTGTATTCCCAAATATCTGAAGGAGTGCCCAGTTAAGATCTTTGGGAAGAGCTCTCCTAATAATTCTGCTACTTTACAACATCCATGGAATAGCGGTTAAAGATAGGGATTTCTCCATGGTGGTCCCCAAGCTCTTACAGATATTCCAGGAGCTGTCACTAACTCTTTTTGGGGTCTAGTGAAAACTGTACATTCCAGGAGCCAATGTTAAAAAGTTTCCAGCACTTGCTGAAAATGTATCTATTCACCCAACCATATAAAGATAAATGTTGATTTTAATACCTTTGCATATGTCAAGCATGTTCTACATGGGCTTATCAAAGTATGATCCTATGGGTATTGCTGAACCACAATTCCCATCATTTCTGGTCACTAACTGGACTGGGGACACTCATAGGAATAGTAACTCAAGCAGTAGCCAGAGGGCCATGATTTGACCAGCCTTAGTGTAAAGTGTTCAACCAAGGCTTTGATGTACTAAGTTAAAATCTCCACCTCCAATCATGAAACTTAATCAGTGACTTTAATCAGTCAAATTATCTCAAACCAACTCACAAGAACCACTGCAAAGTTAGTATTGTGGCAAGAGAATCATTTATGGTGCCCTGAGATCTTTGAAGGGTGGGGGAAGCAAAATGTACATCCTGTTACTTAGCCAAAACCATAACACATATGTCCTGTGAAGCCCTCCCATGGGGGCAGTAAAGGAGATACATGGTTCCAACTGGGAGCCAATTCCAGTCAAAATCTCCCCACCACCACCACCACTGCAAACTACTTTGGTGATTGCATTCCATAGGTTGCCAGAGATTCCACCAGTCCAATACTCCAGCTATGATCAAGCTGGCGTACCTGGGATATGCATAGTCTCAAAGCCACTTTGCCATGTGGAGGATCAGTGTTAAAAATGGTGGGATGGATGAGTGAAAGGGGGAAAGGAATGCGTTAGGATTTGTATGTGAACAAATGAAGGCAGTAAGTAAAATGATGGCAGCTGCACCTTCAAAATAGGAAGGGAGAAGAGAACCTATGGCAGACATTGTATGAATTGTGTCCATGGCACATTCTTAGAATTCAGTACGTGCACATGGACCCTTTCTGCACTTACTTGTTAATCTGGATCAAGGAGCCGCTTAATACACGTTGTCGTTAATCTGCATCAGTTTTGTGCTAGAGGCTCAGTAATCCAGATCTAATAAATGTGGTCTACATGTGTGCTAGCTCCATCTGATCCAGATCTAGGAAGAGGCATCTGCACATAGAACAGATCTAGAAAGAATGTGGATGTGGTTTTGAGTGACATGCGCAGTTGCAATAAGACTGTAAAGATGCCTTCACAGTGCCTTCGTTACAGCAGCGTTACTGACATCAATGGTGTATTTGCAAGAGAAGGTGACTGTGCACTGCTTTTGAAGGCAGCATTTGATCAGTGAGGATGCGACCCAATTGCATTGGGTGCTGAAGGTGCTGTGGGCCAAATGCATCACGGTCTAGATGGTCTTATGGCAGTTAGTTTGCATCCATTGAGGCAGAACAGGGCTTAACACCTGCACTGCAATCACTTCTTACAATGCAGTTGCTGCTCTAAAGCAAACTCAGTGCAGATACTTCTGCCTGCAGATGATCCTGATCTATATCGATTAAGAGAGGTAAGTGCAGAAAGAGCCACAGAATGAAAAAAGCCTGCAAGTGTTTTCCAGTAAGTGTCTAAAATCTTCTACATCTTGAGGTGCATGCCTTACCTCCAGAATGGATCTCCGGCGCTGAGGCGTGTTGGGATGTGGAACAGGACTGGCAGGGGATCCTTGTAGCGTTGTGTAGCAATCAGTACAGACACGGTTGGGGCGGTTGTTGTCATATACAAGGCGAGCACGAAACTCTGAACATTTCCCACAGACCACCTGAGAGAATTGGGCAAGATAATACCCTGTGACTTCTTGACCAGTACACGTATTCTACAGAAGCACATGGTTTAACAGCCTTTAATTTGTCTGCACGTATCAGTTAAAAATATATCTTCATACAATGAACCAGAGGAAGAGTTCAACCAGATATTATAACTATTTTCATTTTTAGTCAAGTATTTGAAAGTCCCGGGCCTTTAAAGACCCTTGAAGGACAGAAGGAACAAAATACAGTTGTCTCCCTTATTTATGTCACTATTTACTTGGAGATGGCCTATGAACACCAAGGAGAGCCATGGAGAGTCGGGATTGGTTGTGAATCAATAGCTTAATGCAGCTCGTTTTGAGTGTCATGAAAAGACAGTAAATTGTTATTTTATTATTTGTACTCTTGTTAATGGGGTCTTTCTGCTTTACAGTTCCCATCTTGGTCAGCCTTGATAAGCTACACTTGTGAATGGAGGGAAGTGTCATCTTGACTTCTCTTGACTTCTCCTGCCTATTGGGGTGAGGGCCTCATAAGGCCAACCCAGCATCAGCTCTGAGCCAAGATGCCTCATAGATTGGGAGATTCTGAATATGTCCCCCTGTCTTCTATTACGACCTTCTAAATGTTCAATTTCGGCCTACTTTTCTGTTTCGGCTGCTGCCTTTGAAGTTTCTGGATAAATCTTTAATAACTTCTCTTACTCTAAAAATACCTGTTGCCTTTCAAGAAAAACTTTCAACAAAACAAATATATACTTTTAAGTATTTCTCTAAAAAGCAGCAGGTAGCAATTAAAACAGAGCTATAAAAATCAGCATACTGTGTAAAATAATTATGAGAACAAGAGATTTTGCATACCGATTACAGGCTGCTTGAATCCTGTCTTTGTTGTGGTGCAGTTTTATCTTTCGGTGTACTATTTCATATGCCAGCTACTTTGGATTGTTTCATTTATACCAAAAGGGCACACAGTTAATAAACTAAACTTGTATTCCAGGCCAACCTTAAGACTCCTTTGAAGATTTATCAAAAACCCCTCAATGAACAAATGAGTAATAAAGACAATTTCATTTCCTTTGCTCCACCACCATCCACATTTATCTGCAACACGGCCTCACACAGGAATGTTATATATACACTGTAGTCTTCGTTCATAATTTGAGGGCTAACTGATCTAAACAATGTTTGCAAACCTGGGAGCGCTCTAGAATGGCAGTTATTAAGTCTTTTTCACCGTGGACTCCCTTTACATAACTTTTGTTGCCAGGGAACCCACCACCCCTCACATCCTCCACTCACCCCCCACTTTGCATCCCCTGCCCACCCACCCCACTCAACGCCAGGTTAAGAACCACTGCTCTAGAATGTGCTTCAACAACAGCAAACAAGAAAATCCGTATAGCTGTTACTGCAAAACACTCACATGGCCACAGGCTCGGCAATGATGCCTTCGCTTGGTGAGAGCATTGAAAGGCTCCTTGCACTGCATACAAAGAGTCACCTCTTTTTCCCGAATCGGTGTAGGCGCTCGTCGGCCCAGCTCACACCCCTGGCATGTGGAAAAGAGGCTCAAGAAGATCAGTGTGTGTAACTGTTAATAGCACAAAAGGAGAAGATGCAAGCAATGGAAGTACAAAGCAAATTTATTGGTAAATGGCTGCCATTTATCAAGAAAGCACAATTAATTCGTGCTATAGGATTGCTGACTCTTATTCTTTGCAATTCTTGAAGAACAAAATTCAAGCTCTATCTCTGGAGATAATTTGGGAGTAAAACATTGAATTGTTATCAAATGGAGCAAGAAGTTGTACTAGTTCTGTTATGACTGAGATGTAGGCTATATGGTTAAGAAATGTTATGTTTGGATGATTGATGGTAAATCCAATGGTTGAAATGTTTAGATTTTAATTGTAATTGTAAATTAAGTTATAAAATAAAATTACATTTAAAAAAGAAGATCAGTGTATTTGCTACAAATCACATCACAAGAGTACAGAAAAATGTTTCAGTATGCAAGCTCAGCTCAGAACTTGGCTCTGATTCTTAGGAGGCTTTCATCAAAAGGTAAAACACTTTTAACAACGGCAGAAGAACATAAATGCTTTAGAATGGTCAGCGATGCTAGGTGAAATTTCAGGAGCCTAGGCAACAACTGCACAAGCTCTCCAGCTGCTGAAAGCAGAACTTTACTGCCCATAATTCTTTACTACTCGACTTCTCCGCATAATTCAAAATGCTATACTAATTCGTTCGGCTGTATGAAACATCACAGCAAAATTCTGCATTTTGTCACATAGTTTGCCTGATCTTACTGCGGTGTCTTAGCTTGTAGGGAAAGTACACAGAGTCTTTCAAAGAATCCATTCAGGCCTATACCGAAATACATCATGACAGCAAATTCTTACAGAGAGGCATTTGTACAGACATGTGCGTAAAACGGACTTACAGGAGAATTGGGTGGTGTGTCCTCCTCACTCATTAACAGCTTGAATGTCTCCAGAGTCTGTTCATGCTTTTGAATTGTTGCCTGTATTGCCTGGTAATGTTAACAGAGTATTTGTGGTTACAAAGGAAACCCATCCCGAAACTGAATAAAAAACTCCTTCGGCCTAAACTTTTCTCCATTTCCACTTTCTGCCTCCTTTCCCCTATATAATTCAGGCACAGTCACAAAGATGCAAGTCCGTGGGCATGTTTTTTTTATTTATTTATGATATTTACATCCTTCAAGAGCTCAAAGTGGCACATATTTTTCTTCCTTCCTCACAACAACACACTCACCCACTGACTTAATGACTGAGTGGGAACTTGAACCCAGGGACACCTATGTCCCCTAGTGAACAGCCTGTCATATGCCACACATACACTGCAAACTCAATTCACACTAGCTGAGAAGTTGGCAAGATTCAGAGTGATGATTTTGTACTGCTAATATCTCCACTGTCAAAAAGATGCCTTGGCACAGGGCTATCTTGCAGCAGAGTATTCGGAACTGAAAATCTATAGCTACTCCCTGGAATTAAAAGGAAGCCTCTGCCCTCCTCCCCACCTGACTCCCACAAAGGATTTTGCCCTCTGAGAAAGATGCAACTGCATGAGATAACAAGCAAGTTTGCTTGTTTCAGTGATGGAGACCTTGTGCTCTTACGCCACTGGCAGGTTTTATACTTTTTTTTTTAATGTTATTTTGTGTACAGCGCTGGGTACATGAACAGTGCTTTATAAATAAACTTTATAAATAGACTATAATATTAATAATTGTTCCATCTTTCCCAGCCTGCATTGCTACTGATCAGCGATGATGGGGCAGAACTTCCCACCTCTATCTATACCCAATATCTGTTGGAGTGATAAAAGATATAATTATTAACTAGGGAAAAAATGCAAATTACCTGGATCCAATCCCGTTTCTCCTCTTCTGTCCTAAGGAAGAATGACAATTATTTTTTGGAGGATGTGTTAAAACACATACTAAGTAAATTTGGGAGGGGATACCCAATGACCCTGAGATGAAGTAATGGCAGGGAGGAAGGAACTTAATGGATACAGAGTACTATTGGTAAACCCAGTGGAGTAGAAGTAAAGGAGTGTAACCACAGGGACAAAGCCACATCAACCAGCAAGAGACCATTCTTTTTAGCTGTAAAGAATGGGAAAGTTAAGTGACTTGGGTTCCAGGGTGTACCTTGCCTGAAGCTCTAAGGAACGCTGCTTCCCTGATACAAGGAAGGTTCGGGGCACGTTGAGGCTACTGGTCTCTTTCAGCTATAGGGGCGGGAAAGGAAAAAGATGTAAAGTTGATTTATACATACATACATACATGCTCATCCTCTGAAGAGTTCTGTCACTGAAAATATTTGTGTGCATATAGGTCATCGTTGTACATCAAACACTGTCACTCGAACTGACAGTGGGGTCCCAAGAAGGGCACCTGGGCAATAAGGGGTGTTCCACTGCGCTCCTTTAATCCGGATCTAAGAAGATCCGGATCTAAGGAATGGGTACATTCCTTAATCCAGATATAGTAGAACCGGATTAAGGGAAGTACCCAATGTGTTTCCATGGGTGGTCTAGCACCCAATAGCAATGAGTGCTAGCCTCCCTGGCATGGAAACACCAGAGCACCCATTTGGAAATCCGGATCTACCCATGATGGGTCTGCTTGTCACCCCAGATGTTTGGGGGGACAGGGGGTGCAATCTCCCAAGGGGCTTTGAAGTAATTTCGAAGTAATTTCAAAGTCACTTCAAAGTCACTTCAAATTCTGCACAAAACAGTTCCATTGAAGTCTGTGCTGATCTTCGGAGTTCACTCTGAAGATCAGCACAGACTTCGAAGTGACTTCGAAATGACTTCGAAGCTTAGGTTTTGGGGCTCACCCCATGGATGCCCCCTCCCCCTAGTCTCCTCTAGACCCCATTGCCACACAAGCGTGGAAACAGGCTCCCTTTAATCCGGATTTTCTGCCCGAAGACCCCATTGTAGACCCCATAAATGGGGTCTACAGAAAATCTGGATTAAAGGCAAGAAAGTACCCATTTGTTCCAGATTTCCCCAGCGGCAGTCGAAACAATCGGGTCCCAAATGGGTGCCATGGTAGAAATGGGATCATCTGGCTCACACCCAAATAGGTCCTTAATGAGTGCAAAAATGGGTACTTTCTGACAGTGGAAAAACACCCAAGGTGCTACACCCAGCAGGGTCAGAATCTCATCCCACTCTCCTTTTCACCTTCACCCTAATCTGTGCACTGTTAGACAGGGAGTAAACCTTGGGGCCTGCCATCATCTCTGCCTTCTGCTACCCGCTTCCTAGCAGTGTTTGATGGTCCTGCCCTATAAGGCCTTAGATGTCTCTGACAACTACAGTCAGACCTCCATATCCACGGGAGCTACGTTCCAGGTCCTACAACAGTGACTGAAAAACCATGGATATTTCAAACACAGGAAAACTGCACTCAGTTTCTTATAATTCTTGTGGAATCCCACAGGATTTCACAGGAATTATGGGACATCTCATAAGATTTCATGCAATTTCCTGACTGAGCCCAGGGCTCTGAGAAGCTACAGGTGGGCCTAATGGCACTGGCGGAGACAGGAGGGGGAGGAGGCTGGTCTTATCACAGCAAAGTAAGACCGAGGCGACCAAAGCAGCAGATACAGAGGTCTGATTGTAACCACAGTTTCAGCCAAGGGTTTCTTGGAACAATAGTTGTCGTTCTTAACCGCAAACTGACTCAATTGATCAGAAGTATAGGAGGCCAAACAGGCTTCTCTCAAAATCAGAAAATATGTTTGTTCACGCCTTTTTAAAAAGTTACAGAACTTTTCTATTCCCATTGTTTCTAGCTTCTCCTTCTTTCCCAGCCTCTCCCAATTCATGGGTTTTACATTTTTTTTAATTCTTGCTATTTTAAAAGCCTATTTCATCTGTTTGGTAAGAAGGTGCGGCATTGGACAAGAAAAAACACAAAATACAAATGTAAATGCCACCTCAAACAAGCAGATTTGAATGAAGACTGTTTATGGCTCCATCTGCAAGTCATCAAGCATGATGTGATCCAGCCCACACTGAAGTTGCCTTGCATTGTCTTTAACCACAGTTTGACCCCAGCATACCACAGTGGTTTGATTCCTCCTTTAGTTCAGAATGCAAAGCAAGAGTTACCCCAGATCATAGCAGATCTCTTATTTTCCTCCCTTTTCTCCACACTTCTTATCAACATGCCCTGAGTCCAAGCTGAACTCTTTATAAGCCCTTTTGCACTTCAACTTCCCTCAAAAACATCTGCACTTCAGGAAGCCCAAAGCATTTGAAACTTAGCCGGTGCTTGATTAGAATAGACTTATTCCTTTTCATAATAATAGTCCCATATTTGACAAGATTCCCCCCATTCCAGGTTTGACTCCAGCATGGAGTCTGGTATAGAAGCAGCTCTGCATACTGTGTGCATGCCAGAGTTCCCCACCACAGTAAGTGTGAATTCAACCTTTGAGACAAGCTCTTCCTCTCTTCCCTTACCTCCATCCCATCCACATCAATGCGTGCACGGACTCCAAATTTTTGGCCAATGAGACGTAGCTTAGGCACACAGTACAGCAACCGGTCATTGAACTGATAATTGAACGGGAGTAAGCATGTTAGCATGTGGAAGAGAAAAAGAAGAGTTGGCTTTTCTACCCCACTTTTCTCACCCATTTAACCTGACCCAAAGCAGCTGACAAAGCTTTCTATTCTTCTCCCTGCAACATATACCCTGTGAGGTAGGTGGGGCTGTGAGAGCTCAGAAAAGAGCTGTGACTAGCCCAAGGTCACCCAGCTGGCTTCATGGAGGAGCGTGGAATCAAACCTGGTATTCCCAGATAAGCGTCTGGCTCCCTAACCACAAGACCAAAATCCTACAACTTACCCTTAGGCTTGGTAATTTTTTTGTTTATTTTGTCTTTCTATTTGCCCTATATCCGAAGGCCCCAGGGCAGGTCACAGTAAAATCATAATGAAAACTGATAAAAAGCATGACTAAAACAGTGACAATCCCTACATGGGGAAGGGTTGTTGTTCCCTCAGCCAAAAGCCAGGGTGAAGAGGTGTATCTTCATCAGTTTTCTGAACACATACAGTGGGAGGGCCTGATGTGCCTCAGAGGGGAGACAGTTGTAACCCCCAGGTTATGGGACAAAAATGCACCCCCCCATTCCCACCCCCTAACTACTGAAGGTGACAGAACCTCCAAGGGGCTTCACCAGCAGACCTTAGAGCAGGGGCAGGTCTATATGGGAGGTGTTCCTTTAGATAACTGAAAGGGGCAAACTCCCACTAGTCTTTCTCACCAGGATCAGGTACCGATCTTGTGTAGTTCCATTCTTGGCAGAAAGTTTCAGGATATGCCCTTCTTTGATGAGCTCATTAGTGGGATTTACTATGTCTTCTTCACCTCCGAGCAGCTCGTACACCTTCAGCAGTGAGTGCATCCTCTCCTAAAGAGTTCCAACAACAGCCCAATAATATTATCTATCCTCTGACTGAGTTTTATGAGAAGGAAATCGACAAGACTCTCAGCCATTCCTGACTGTCCCACATTCAGCTGACCTGGTGACACAGTTAGCTGAACTGCATGACATCTTTTTGTCAATCCTTTCTTCATGATGCTGTCTGGTAATTTGAATTGTTTATTATTGTTCAAAGTTATGAAAAGTGAAGTAAAAAACCCTTTATCTACTTTCCCATGATATATGTTATAATAGAGATGCAGCTTCATGATGTGAGAGGGAAATAAACCCAGGTTCAAATCTGCACTTGCTTACAAAATTAAACAAGTTCAAGAGATATTGAGCACCAAATAATGCTCTATTTTCTCCTCATCAACTTCATAGGGTTGCTGCAAGAATAATGTAGGATAAGGATAGAAGCCTGTGTTTGGGGAAAAAAGGACTAGTTTCATCTGTATCCTAAAACTTTTATTCAATTTCATTTTCCTTACTGCCCCCAGTAACATATGCCATGGAGAGATTTCCAGCCACCCTAGTCTCCAAGCACTAATTTATCTAGGGTGTCTTCCTAGTAGTGAGGGGCAGGGGAAGAATTCCAGCATCTTTGGCTTTGTGTTCACAGTTTTACCAGCTCTTACCATTTTTCGGATGGCTGCGTTTGAGTGCTCTGCTGCTGTTGCAATAAGTTCCAAGGACTCTGGTCATGACAAGAGAAAAAAGAGATTCAATGTGACCACACCTGCCTTACTGAGTGCTGAGCTAAAAGAAGAAATGTCCAAAGTATCCGGAGACGCATCCTGGTTACCAGAAAAATGCAACTTAAAAATGATAACTCCTGGACCAGGCAAAGGGCAGTCATTAAATTAGCTCTCAGGGTCCAGAATGAATGAATGAACTTTACTGTTGAGTCATATGACCGTATCAAGTTTACAAAAGATAAAATCACATAAAACATACAAGGGTAAAAACAAAAATAAAATAAAATAAAAAATTATTTGCCACCTTCACCCTTACAAGACACCCCATTCAACTCAATGAATAATTTCCTTAATTTGGCAGCCTTAACCAAAAACCAAGTTACCATATACTGTATATTCTGGCATATAAGACTACTTTTTAACCCAGGAAAA
>MTQE01001795.1:1663770-1708253 GCA_014337955.1 Aspidoscelis marmoratus
TTTATTTATTTATTTATATTTATATCCCACCCCATACCCAAAGGTCTCTGAGTGGCTAACACAGTTAAAAATGAACATATTAAAATTGTATCAAATAGTGCTAAAATCTATACACAGTTTAAAAACCAGCATGATGATAATAAAAATAAACAAAAGCAGTTTAAAAACCATTTTTTTTTTTTTGCAGGGGGGAAACGTAGAGAGCATTTAGCCAAAGGCCTCAGTGAAGAGGTGCGTCTTCACCGCCTTCCTGAACATAACCAGAGAAGGGGCCTGACGCACCTCCAAGGGGAGGCCATTCCACAACCTGGGGGCCACAACTGAAAAGGCCCTCTCCCGGGTTCCCACCCGCCTTGCCGCTGAAGGCGGTGGGATAACCAGGCGGTCCTGTCCTGCAGATCTTAAAAGGCGGGCAGGTTGATATGGGAGAAGGCGCTCCATTCCCTCCAACACCATTTTCCTTTTGTAAGCCTGAGGGCAGGGACCTGTCTAAGATTAATATAATATTGTAACCTGCCCTGAGACCTTGGGGTACAGGACGGGATAGAAATACAAAGAAATAATTTTCCCCTTGCCCACCAGTACTGGGCTTGTGGCTTGCAATTTCCATCATTTTCAATAATATCATTTTTTGCTTCTTTCACTCAAATGAGTGAAAGATAAGCTGTATATACATGCTGAGTGGCCAATTAGAATTCAAATCAGGGATTTTTTGTCTTTTAACGCACTTAGAAGTAAAACAATAAATGCTGCATCCACATGAAGAGACCCAAGTGTGTTTTCTCTGCCTCATTTAACTAGGGGTGCTAAGACTAGTTACAACAGAACATTTAAAAAGCAATCTGTACTAGAATACCATTGACAAAGCCTACCTGTACTTCATGGATAATTCCCTTGAACTGTGCCGAGCGTTCCATCCAGGTGTTGACAAGCTCCATGGCGCGGTCAAAGTTCTTGACGTACTCACCATACATCTTGAGGAAGGGAGCCAATTTCTGCAAGATATCTCCAATGCGAGGATGCTGATCCCTGGGGGAAGGTCAACAAATCAGAAAGCAAGATAGCAAAGGCCCAGGAATGAGATAGAAAACTCTTCCAGACGAGCCAAGCATTTTGCTCATTGGTTCAGAACAAATGCTTAATGGACCACTGGAAGCCTAGCATTAGAAAAATACCAGCACTGAAGGGCCTTGATTCTAAAAATAGGAAACCAAAGCCTTCTCAAATGAAGATAAATTAAGGACTTACAAGAAGTTGCTAGCATCCATCAAATTTGTTTGAATAACCAAACTGATCTATTGTATTGCATCTTTACAGCGTGCTATTGTTCTCAGTGAAATATGAAACTGTAGGGAGAACTGGGCTGAAGAATAGCCACCCTAAACAAGAGGAACTTTAAGTTTAAGGGACATGTGCACACATCTATGGACATACCAATTCATTTAAACAAAATGCATGCCAAGTATGAAATTCTGGGCTGAAAAAAGATACTGCATCTCTCTCATGCTAAGAGCAGGATACATGATTACAGCAGAATGTGGCACTATAGACATTATACAGAAGACTAAAAAGAAATTCATTTAAACCAGCCCTAGACCTTTCCAAGGACTGTGAATGTTCTCACCATTCCTCCATGCGCTTTTCGAGTTCAGGGAGCAGGAACTGCTGATGGAAACAGTAGATTGAACATATGTTGGCAAAAATGCCCATTACCACATCAACTGGGAAGGAGTTCCGGCTGCGCGCTTCTTCCAGAAGACGGGCACAAAAGACCTAGGGCACAGGTATCTACTTCAGCAAACATGAGCAGGAACCAGCACAATCAATAATTACCAGTACCCCACTGTTAATATCCCTGGATTAGGGATGGGGGAGCTTAAAGCTTGCAAATGTCATAGCACTCCAGCTGCTATCAGCTTCAGCCAGCTTGAATGATCACTGACAAGAGTTCAACCATGTCTGGAGTGCCAAAGTTTCCTAGATCCTTGTCCAAGACCAAATTCCCTCTTTTATCAACCACTGTCAGCAGTTTCGGAGAGCAAATCCATAATCCCATATACAAGTTTGAGTTTATGCCACTACAATACAGACACAGCAGGTTTATCAATGCCTTCTGAAAAGGTTGCAATGGGACATAATCTGCAGAAGAGATGTTGTGTTTATGCAGAAGGAAAGTTGTGGTTGTCCAAAGCTCCAGAAGAATATATCCCATGGATGCAAGGCATTTTTAGGATTCTTTGCCATATTCACATTTACCTGATCCAGCAGATACAAGCGAGAAACATAGGCCTTTTCTGTTTGAAGAAGCTCACTGGCAATTCGGAAAGCTTTCTGTGGGACTGACATCTGTTGAGAGGAAGGAAAGGAGAAATGAAAACCCTAAAGGGCATATGTATATCATACTAGTCATATGTTTATCATATTGGGATGAACCAGAGAAGCTGAGCATGGAATGGATGAAGGGGAAACTTAGAGCAAAGGCTTTTTATAGCCTTCATGCCCTCTTCCCACCTCAGCTGCTTTCTTCTAGTGATGGTTTGGGTATAACAAATTGAAAAAACTATGAAATATGCACTGCATGAATAGTAAAGGTTCACAGTAAAGGGTCAGGATTCCTACTGAATAGGGCCAAGCAATCAAAGCAACTTTTACTGATAAAATTCTACATGGCCAGAAATAAACCCTCAACATATGAATTGGCAATGCCAGACAGGGATGTGTCACATGCCTTACTCAATGAGAATCACTGAACTATACAGTAAGTGAATAAGGTTTCTGACTATTGAGTAAATATTACCCATATGTGACTCTCTCACACACACACACACACACTTCCCCTGTTTATTTAGCTCCATTTATGTTCTTCACATCTATCTTTCCACAAGGGAAGATTTGGATGCATTTTTACTTTAATGTGCTTTCTCCCTCACGCCAGTGTCTGTGCCAGCCCAAGCTTTTTACCTCCTCAGAGTCCTGTCTCTCCATCTGTTGGGATGGAAGCTCTGGAAGCAGTTCAGTTTCATCACCGCTGCCGTCATCCATGTCACTGTCTCCCTCAGAATCACGGGTGGAGCGCCGCTTGATGACAGCAGGCGGTGCTAACACTCCCGCACCTTCTCCGGTACCCTCATCACTCCCAAAGCAGATCTCTTCACTGTTGGACGGGGAGCTAATGCTGTCAATGCCACTGTCCCGATTAGCCAACTTCCCGCCATCATGAGAGGGCAGGCAGGCTGCACTACCCATAGCCTCCTGTCCCCCCTCTAGTGCCAGAAAATCCAGGAGTTTGTGAGCTAACTCTGCTGATTCCAGAGAAGCCGAGCAATCTAGTAAGGGCTCCATGGAAGTTGTCTCCAGTGTCTGGAGATCTGGGCTGGGACACGGTGAGATGCCCTGTTCAACAGCCAGGATTACGGGTTCCCTGCAAGAAAGAAAAGAAATAAATGTACACATACAGACACATATACAACGAGACAATTGAGTTCTTTGGAAGCAATAAAGGAGAAGATTGCCAGATTCTTGTTTGGTCTTCCTCACTTTGGAAAGGGAAGTAGAATGTATGAAATTAGAAGCAACAGAGCAAACAGCCTTGGCTAAAAATAGAACGTCAGAAGTTGGCATGCTCCATCGGGCCAGAATTTCATCTAGCTCGGCATTCTGTCTTCTGACTCAGAGTCTTCTGAGTTTACAGCATGTGAAAGGGAAGAGACATCTTTCCTGACTGTTCATCTTTGAGTTAAAAGATCCAGGTGTGGCGGTTACAGGAGTAATCTTCAGGTGCACACTTTCCTTCACCTGACCACACCTTCAGTTTGAATCCAAAGTAGGCAACAGCAACATTCACTACTTTTGAGATTTAAGTCAACAGCACACTCATGTGCACAGGCCGCTGTTAAATACTTAGTAAGAGAAAGTCCCTCAGTCTGAAATGTACTGCTGTGCTCTAGCCCCTGTAAAACCTCCACATCGCTGTGGACAAATTTGATCAATATTTCTTTGAGTAAAATTGTTAGGCCTCCTCCAGACAGCAGCCAGTTATATTGCTATCAAGCAATAATACAGACAATTATCTCTTCACCACTATCGCTCACTAGGTAGAAAGTGCCAACACCAATGCTGCCTGTGAACATTTGAGTGATGCACATACTGTATTCAGTTGGGCCAAACACCTGGATGTGTGGGTTGCTACTACCATGCATGTATGGCCATCAGTTTCAACCTTCATGCATGCACAGTGGATGGAGCAACAATAGTAGCTCCATCCATAAGGAAGGTAAATGCTTTATTGATGGAAAACCAGTGGTGGGCTTTCCAACAATAGTTTTTGGCACATTTTAGGCAGGATATAGTGGGGCTATGATGGCATCGTCACAGATGTGTGTGGCAACCCCACCATAGTGGTGCTATAATGGTGCTGTATTTTCCTGTCTGGATAGGGCCTCAGACATCCATCTTCCTGTCTCCCTTGTTTATTTGGTGTTTTAAGAAAGTAATTTACCTTTGTGGCCCATGACAAAAGCAGCCACAGGTGTATCATTTACAAAAATATATTATTACCTTCCAACACATTCATTGTTTATGCATTTTGATTACTGAACTTGGAGTACATTTTCATCTTGAGCATGCAAATTTATTTATCATCCTTCCATAATTGCTGAAAAGCCTCTGTGTAATATCTGAACCATATCACCTCCAGTTTTTGTAATATGAGATAAAGCAACACAGGAACAGGCAGTTGACCCAAGACAAAAGATCCATTGGGGAAAGAGAAAGGCCATACCTACTGAATATAGCTAGCTTGGAAGAATGATCAGTGCAATTAAACACAAACTTCCCTCTGCACAGAGCATGTGCCTTTGGCTTTTTTTGTCTCTGGACTGAGACAGTTGAAAAGACTTTGCAGCCCATGGCAGATGGCACAACATCAAAGGAAAGCAGCCACTAAGTTTTCATCACTTACCGTTCAAACTTCTCAATGAGGCAGGAGACAGCAGATAATGAACCCAATCCATCTTTAGGCAGGGGGCTACGACTCAAACGGGGGTCGGCTGGGAGTGGTCGCGATGGTGGTGGTGGGATAGATTCAGGAGGGCGTGGTGGCTGAAAGCCCTGCAGATGAGCTGGCTTAGGAGGAACTGGAGAAATAAGATAATTATACACTCCACAAAACCTGGAAGTAAACAAAGGGCTGCTTCTGTAGTCTGGCAACCTTGAAGTAAGGTACCACCTTTTGGGAGTGGCCATAACTCAGCAATAGATTAAAAGGTCAGAGGTTCAATCTGTGGCATCTCTCTGGAAAAAGGTAATAACAAGCTATGTTTATGTATCTGCCAATAACATTTTATGAGTATGTCCATGCACTGTTTATGCTGTAACCAGGAATGGATGCTTCAAAACAACAGTCATGACCAGCTGACTGCACTAGAGGGAGTTTGAATGCCTCTGTAGGGCTCTCCATCTGCCCTCCCATGGAGAAGCCACAGAAGATTCCTCCTTCAGCTGCTTCTTAGGCAAATGCTCCACCATCTTCCTTCCCAATCCCCTTTTCCTTGTGTGCTATGTCTTTTTAGACTGTAAGTCTGAGGGCAGGGAGCCATCTACCGGTAGTGTTATATACGGGAAGCTATGTATGCACACTGTGTGTTAGAACATAAGAGGAACCTTGCTGGATCCGGCCACAGCCCATCCAGCATCACATCTCACACAGTGGCCCACTCTGGGGCATCTCAAGCAGAAGATGAAGGCAAAACTTTCACCTGCTTTCAGTTTCCTGTGAATGGCCTTTAGAAGCATCTTTCCTGTCTCTCCAACCTGGAGGCAGTATCTAGGCATCACTTCTAGTAGCCATTGATATGCCTTCCCCCCTTGAATTTGTGCACCACTTTCTTAAAGCTATGCAGGCTGGTCCCTTTGACCCCCTCTTGTAGCCATTTTCATCTAACAAGCTTCTGTAAATATAATAAACAAACATCTGCCATTCTTCCACTGCTCCTCTGCCACACTTCTCTGACATAAATTTACATTAAGCAGAGAGAGGCCAGGTGGTCCACCATAGCCAGAATTCATTCCAATACATTCCTTGAAAATTCCATAAACAACCTCTTTACGATGAGCTCATTAGAACATAAAGCTGTTTTATATACCTAGTGGCTTTGGTCCTGGGGGTCGCTTGAGTACACGGAGCTTTGCTGTTTCACCTTCACTGGTGTCTGGCCCCGGATCAGAGATAAGCCGCTGGGGTATTTCTGGAGAACAATGTTCAGGTTCCAATGAGAGGCTCTTGACCAGAGGCCGTGGGGGTTGAGTAGGACCTAGAAAAGGACAAAAAGAGATGGCATTCTTTAAGAAAGCCAAACATATATCACAAAATTCCCTTTGGCAGCAAGTCTTAGAGCAAATTTGACTTAACAGAAGCATTACAATAAAGAAACATAGAAATCTCTGGATAGTTAACTTGCTTTGTTTAAAAACAGAACCATGATTTCATAATACATTTTGTATGAAGGATGTGTAAAAAATGACATTTCTAGGACGAGATGAGCAGGTCTCTTGCACAAAACCTGGACAGCTGTTGCTATTCGGTGCCAAGTATACCGAACTGGATGAATGAAAGGTTAGACTTAGTATAAGATAGTGTGATCTGATCTCCTACATTCTTTGTCAAATTTAAATCAACAAGAAAAATGCCTGACTTTAATTTTTTTTAAAATTAAAAGCAGCAACAAAAACACCTCGATCTCAGAGCCAAAACAAGTTAAGAG
This sequence comes from Aspidoscelis marmoratus, assembly GCA_014337955.1. NCBI lineage: Eukaryota > Metazoa > Chordata > Lepidosauria > Squamata > Teiidae > Aspidoscelis > Aspidoscelis marmoratus. Next base: position 1,670,532 of record MTQE01001795.1, read on the forward strand.
ATGCCAGTTAAACACTCCAGTGAACAAAGAAAGCTTTTGACAAACAAGGAAGTTTCCCTTCTGGCAAAACACCAAGAATCATGGTGGCTGGCAAGCCTCCACCAGGGAGACAGTTCCACAAAATGATTTGGCAATGACTGAGAATGTCCCCTTCCCCCAGCATTACTGGAAAGTACATTCCTAAAGCAAGAAATAAAAAAAAAGAGTATCATCACCAAATGTCAGTTCTGAGCCTGGAAGAAAGTATGGGAGAAGGTATATTGGTCTTTGCAGCTGAAGGTTTTAAAGGCAATAGTCAGCAACTTGCACTGAGCTCAGAAGCTAACTGGTGCTGGCCTGACATGGTTAACACCCAGGCCAGGAGTCATGGAAGCACTCTATTCCCACCCCACCCAGAGCAGAGACATGAGCTGATTAATGCCCAGTGTAGCAGAAGTCAACCTCAAAGGAAGACACAGTTTATGTTCAAGGATGTGGGAGGAGGGAACCAAGGCTCTGGATCTCAGGTCCAAAGTTGTCAAAATTTATACCTATGTCTCAAAAGCAGAGCTGGCTCCAAACAGTTAAGACCTTTTGACTCCTGCTGGTGGCCACAGTATCCATGCAGCTTTCTTGGCAAAACAAAATAAGTAGTTCACTATTGCCTACTTTTAAGGAGATGCCAAGGTTTGAACATATGACATTCTGCACATCAAGTGAATGTTCTGCCCGAGCCAAAAGCATCACTCTGTTGCAAAGCAAAGTGAAATGAATGCATCAAAACAGCAGCTTTAGAAAGCTTTTTTTTCATTTATAGTATTTACTTAGGGCTATGGGAAGAAGAAGAGTTAGGTTTTCTACCCCACTTTTCTCACCCATTTAAAGAGACTCAAAGTGGCTGACAAAGCTTTCTATTCTTCTCCCCACAACAGAACACCTTGTGAGGTAGGTGGAGCTATGAGAGCTCAGAAGAGAGCTGTGACTAGCCCAAGGTCACCCAGCTGGCTTCATGGGGGAGGGTGGAATCGAACCCAGTATTCCCAGATAAGAGTCTGGCTCCCTAACCACTAGACCAAACTGGCTCAGAAGAAAACAAACTGTACTGTGCATTCCCGTTGCCATTTAGGTTGCAGCTGGTACTTGCTCAATAGGGAAGAAATGCACATTTATAGTTTGACCTTATACATCACCCCAAAATGCACCCTCATAAGATCAAATCAGAAAAACTGGCAGGAATAAGTCACCCTATAGTGACATGCCATACACACATTCAGCCTATCTAACCATCTGTTTTTGTCAGAACACTTAAACTTTTATTACTAGTTCCCTCACAAACATAGGAACTAAGCATATCTGGTGATACTTCCAAATTACACAAGCCTGAATTAATTCTGTGCAATCTCACACACCCACAAAAACCCTTTGGGGAGAAACAAGGGTGTTTTGCCTGAGAAGCATTTCTAGGATTACATTTTTAAGAGAGAAAACTAAGAGAAAAGGAAATTAGTACGATCGAACAACAACAAAATGTGGAGAAAGGACAACTAATTCATTCTCCCCTCACCACAGCATTGATTTAGTAGCACTAGGATGTGCCAAACAACCTGAAGCCTACCCCACTTTCTCAAGAGAATATGGCCGGAGGGAAGAATCATCCCAAGGCCCTTTCTGCATTGGGCCTTATTCTGAGAAATATCCTAGAATAAGGTCCAGTGTGGAAAGAACCTAACTCTGATTTCCTTTCAGTGTACAGTTTGGCTGCATCCAGACCTCTTGATGCGGCACATCAGAATGTGCAGCCAATATCGAGCCATCACACCTGACGGCTGATACTTCATAGCAGCGTTGCTTTATAATGACACTACTGCGAATTTACTTAATGCTGATATAGCAGCACTCGCTGCACAGCATTAAGTAAATTCAAAGTTTTCCGCCAGTCTGGACAGGACCGCAAGAAAAGCCAATGAGAGCTGGGATGGCAACTCAGCTCCCATTGGCTGCCCCATCCCATGTGATATGCGCCCCCCCCCCATGTCACCGTGTACATCAGTCTCAGTTCTTGCAGCCTCTGAGCAGGAAGCTATGGAGGCTGCTTTTAGTGAGGATGGAGAGTTATCAATCTGTAGCAGGTGAGCTGCAGATTTTTATTCTGTGGATTTAATCTGTTAGTCTGGAAGGGACTTTAGAGAATAGCTTAGAAGCCTATACATGCTTTACAATTAGTTTATGTGTAAAGATTATACAATCTGTGGTCACTTATTCACACTTCCTCACATGCAGATTGGTATGTTTCCACCAAATACTGCTAAAATGTGTTTCATGTGTTTCCTCATATTCCCAAATTCCCAGTATAGAACACAGCTCATCTGACCTAGGCTTTTCAACAGTGTTTTGGGGAAATCTACTGGACCTCATCTTGGATACCTGAGTTTTTCCTTTTATTTCCTCCCTCCATCATTTTCATTATTTTTGCTCAATAAACCCTAATTTCTGATTGCAAAGTTGGTAACTGACATCATTCAATATTGCCTGCCCATTGAAATACTGAAATAATTGTTGCCTTCTAGAAAAGTGGAGCAGGAATCTACTCAGAAGTCATCTGTTCAGTATGCAAAGTACAAGCAATAAGCCCAAACCAGTTTGGGAGTAGTTACAATTCTGCTACCATATGAATTGCCCTGGCTTTTGAAGTTGTGCATAATGAAGCAACTGAAAAGGCACACGAGGCAGAGCATTCTTAGTGCTGATGTCAAAATTGCAATTATTTGTTTTCATTGTGAAAGTAAAGAGTTGCCAGTTTGATCTCCAGCCTCTCCGTAGGAGGCGGCAATAGCAAAGCACTTCTGCCATCTCCTCCAAGAAAACTGCATAGATGTGCCCATGGAAGCGCTCTTGCAGTCAACCAGGAGCCAGCCATGACTCAATGATGACCAACAAAAACTGACTCTCTGCTTTGCAGGTTAATGCACATATGTAAATGGAGCAATGAGACAGTGTTTAAAATTGTCTCTTTAAAAATAAACATCCCACTGTCAGACACTCTTCCAAAAAATGCCTTCCAAACACGTTTTCCTGAATGTATGGCTCTGAACTTACCACACTGCAGCCTATTCACATACAATGTAGGCAGCCCACCATGACCACTCTGGTGCTACCCACTGATCAGCCACTGGATGGGAAATCCCTGCCCCTTTGCTTATGCTGCAATGACAGAAACAGAAGAATGTGTGGTGGGGAAGCACTTCACCCAATGTAGCCAGCAAAAGGCATCCAGTTCTTTCCCACTCAGGTGGCTGGGACAGGGTGCTGGATTAAATGGGCTGTTTCCTGATCTAGCAGGGCTCCTCTTACGTTCTTATATTCACTCCTGTCACCATATTTGATCTTCTGGGTGGTCTTTTGGCATAAAGCACAGAGGTGGAATTTTTCTCAGCTTTCTGTTGGTGTGCTGCAGAAGTCCATGCCTTCCCCGCAGAGTTTTTCTGCTGAAATGGAGAATCAGGCTCAGTCCTTGGTGCATTTTGCAGTAGCTGTGACCCTGGGAATTTTCCTATCTGTAATCTGACTGGTTGATCATCCATGATAACAATTTCCATCTTGACCCAAGCAGCAAGGTATCCTGAGAGTTACTATTTTACAACTGTGGAAGGAGAGGATAATCAGATGCTTTGGGATGTGGTAAGTAGTGTTTCGTTTCTTTTCTGTATGTCCCATGAGTCCCCAATTTGCCCCAGGCGTGCTCCTAAACAAATGTCTGAACACATCCTTAGTCTAGGGCAGATATCAGTGGCACTAGATTACAGCAACTTTAGAACCTTCAAAGGAGGTTTTAAGCTCCAGTATTGTTGAATTAAGAGAGATTAAGGCTACAGCATAGTGGAAAGTAATGCTTAATTCCCTCTTTACTTGCTACTGCAATGTGAGGAAAAATCCACCTGTAATTACAGTATCCAGATGGAGAGAACAGAAAAAGGAAAAGAGAACAAAAAAGAGGGAAGATAGTCCAGGAAAAAGCTGTGTCTTCCATTTGTCTCTTTATCAGTAGAACTGTGGATTTTGCAGTTCTTAAGACTGAAGTCCCATGAAGTGCCACAAAAAGCTTTAAAGAATGCATGATGTAAATGTATTGCAACCCTTCTAGTCTCAGCTTTACGAGCCATATTATCCAGAACATCCTGTCCTCATACAGGAAGTCTTAAGGGGGAACCCACATATGTACGGGGCAAATAAATGACACTTAATGCTGTTATTGGTTTCTTGCTACAATTTGTCTGAAAAGTCCTGTTACTGCAAAGCTTGTGATGACACAGAACATGTGATGCATGGTTTCTGGCTTGGGAAAGTTGTACAAAAACCATGTAACCTGTATGTCTGTGTGCTGGGGGCAGTGAGAGTGACCTTGTGTGCACCTCCCATACTCTTCTGTGGACTTCAGTGTTCTGCTTACATCGAAGTCACTGAATGAGCCTTAACCACCAAACAACTGTTTGCAGGTGCACCATCTAGACAGTTGGAGGAGGGCTTCCCATACAGCCAGAAATCTAACCCTGGATTGGTCCCCGTGAGGACTAAAGGTAATTGGGAAGGAGGACCTTAAAGGCCCTCTACTGGTAGTAGTGGTTAAAAGCATCAGGCTGTAGCTCAGATGTCCCTTGGGTCAAATCCCCACTCTCATAGGGTCTTCCCAGCTATGGGTAAAATAGCCTTACTGCCCTGGAAAACCCTTGGGAAAATCAAATGCCAAAGGGAGTAAACCCTGAAAACCTTTTTTGAAGTAGAGTCCTGAAGGTAACTGGATGGACCACAGGTCATATCTCCAACAGCTTTTGCAGCCAACCCAGTGCCAAATGACATGTTTACGTGCCTTTAGATTACATAAGTGAGGCTCAAAGGGAAATGCTGATGCCCAGGCAACCCAGAGTTTCCATATCTGCCCATTGTCTTTCAAAATAGAAGGATGCCAACAAGCGTCTTAGAAGAATGCAAAGGCAAACAAACGAGTAGCCTCTAAAAGCACATTCAGGAGGGCATCCCCTTTTGAAATGTGCTTCTTCATGTGTATTTTGCTACATGTCTCACCATATAATTTTTTAAAAATCCTTAGCATAGGAGAGTCTCTCCTACAATATAAAGTGCTCCATTCTGGAAAAACTACAGTTAATAAGAAAACACATTACAAGAAGATAGAGTTAAATGGGAAAATGGAGTGTTGATTTACATTGTGACTGACCACCAGCTCTGTTCAAAATTACATTGTGTTGAATGAGGAAGGGCTTGCAATGCAAGTCAATGGATCAAAGGTACCTGTCCTGAAAGGAAAACAGCACCACTCCCTCCCCCAGGAAGCATCAGCAATGCCAGAACACATAAATGCCATGCCTGAAACCTCCATCATGAAGATGCAAAGCAAGAAGCCTGTAGTAATACTCACCCACATCCAAGAAAAAGTTTTCACAGACTACAAGATACCAGTCAAGGTATTTCACAGCCTGCAATGCTAAACACCAAAAGCATAACCCTCACCCACATTCAGAGAGGCATTTTTCACAGCGCTGTACACTTATGCCATACAAGATGCCACCATCCCCCGCACACCTGCACAAAGGTTTTTCAGACCTCAATGCTGAATACAGCCTCACCTGAACATATGACATTCTGCACATCAAGTGAATGCTCTGCCCCTGAGCCAAAAGCATCACTCTGTTGCCTCACCACCACCACATCAAAGCAAAGGCTTTGCTATTGACACTCTGATGCTACATCCCCTACGCCTATCGAAGCATGGGTTTATCACACACATAAATCGCGAAACACCATGATGCCAGCCCAACATACTAAAGTACAGATCTTTCCCAGACTGCAGCAGAGAAGCATTCTCCTCTCATTAAACATGGGGTTCTGACATGCTTCATTACTGAAATACACTGATTTCAGTGTCTTGTCTTGCCCACATCAAACACTCTGGTGTCAAGCAAGATGCTTATCATATACTCCAGATATGTTTTGGCATTAACCCCTTATAGCAAAAACACTGCCTCCTACTTTCAACATCTTACACAGGATGTGGATATAGTGGGATGGCCAAAGAACTGTGACATACAAACAGTACCCTCAGATGTGAGCTAAAACCCACAATTTTGTCAGCATTATACAGAGAATACTGGATGTAATCATGGCACCTGCAACATAATCCCAGGTTAGTTAAGTGATAATCTGTAACATCACTATTATGGGAAATATAGCAATTATGCTAGGTTTCCTGTAATGCTGATGCTTACCTTCTTCAGCCTATTTCATAAGAAGCTTGCTTTAGGCTATAGGAAGCCAGCCAAGCATGCAAAAACAACCAAAGGAAGTGGGCAGGTGGCTTGGCTGGCTTCCAGTAGCCTCAAAGTGAGCTCATTATGAAATGGTCCAGCAGATACAAAGGTGAGCCCAGGACCACTCCTCTCATCTGCTGAGGGGCAGCAAGAGGCAACTGTGTGACTGTTTCTGGATCCCGTTTTTGTCTGAAGGAAGCCCAGAAGTGAGGATTCCCATGAAGCTGCAAAGAAAGCCTCTTGGCCATAGCTGTTTCAAAAAGTCTCTGTAAAAAAAAAAAAAGTCTTGGAACAACAGCAAAAAATGCACACAGCAAAAAAAGGCGAACATGGCCCAAATTATTTATATTTATTTTATTTGTATTTTTATCCCACCCTATACCCAAGGGTCTCAGGGCAGGTTACAACATATAAAATGAACACATTAAAACACATAGTATATTAAACACATTAAAACCATGGCAGAAAGTTGGTTTGTAAGTAGCAAAAAAAAAAAAAAAAGTTATGACCAAAAAGGCACATATTAGCACCTACAGATAGGCACATTAAAAAAAATTCTATAAAGCACATACACCAAAAAAGCACCCTGCACTCACTCAGTCGGTCGCTGTCCACTCCAGCAGATATATCATGGCACGTAAGCAAAAGCATTCAAAGGCACACAAAGCCTCACTAAAACTGCCCTGAACATCCACAGAACATACACCCCATCCCCAACAATGACTCCATACCCCCCCACGCTCCACATTCAAAAGTCCACAAAAGCTATTGTAAGCACTCAAAACTCACCAAAACCTAGTCAAAATTCTAAAATGTAAAAACACTTGGGCCTATATGACCGCTACTTGAAGTGTCAGGAGTGCAGCATAACATGGTGTGGCACAGTGATTGGTCCATAAGCAGGGCTGAGCCATGCTGTTACCCCCCCCCCCAAATTTGTAGCACCCTTTGTAGACATCCTGCTCAAACAGCCCCGAAACAAGCTCTGTATACACAACTGTATTATACAAAGAACAACTGCATAGAAATATCATTCTTCCAGACAAGCATCTAAATTAGATTCACCTTTCCTCTGGTCCTGAAAGGCTCTTCTTCTTTCAGGAAATTAGGCAAAAGGGGGAACAGGCAGGCTTTTACACAAGAGCCGGCACCTTTGCATCTTTCATGATTGCTGATCTCTTTGTAAAATCAGAAACTTCACTCCCTGATACATTGTTACATTTCATTCCCAATACATGTATCTCTTATTAGTACAGGCTCTTCATTTTTCACCTCCTCCCCCCACCTCCCTTTCAGTCAGGGCGATCTCCTTAGCATGCAATGGCAGACAGCCCAGGAAGAGGAGCAGGGGAAATCACGGCTTCTCATTGGTTCAGGGGAAACTGAGGAGAATGCCCCTAAAGCATAGTTCCTTCCCAAAAAATCCCACGTGTGTTCCCATTTGCTAAATAAAGTGGAGTATTTCTAAATCCAGCAGTGAGACCTCTTTTGATCAGAATATAGATAATCCGTGTTCCGGGACCTTTAATCCGCAGAAACTGTGTGTTCTTTTAAAACTTTGGAAACAGTGAGCACTCAAAACGGTCTCAAAGCTCTTTAAATCTTGAATGGGAAAACACCCCTAGTGGGATTACCCAGCAGTTAATTTGAGACATACAGCTGCAAATATACACTGTAAAAAAGAAGAAATAGTGCCCCTAACATGGCTTAGAGTAGCTAGTGCTTCTGATCCACATCAAAGGACAGAAAATACATTCTGGATGTGAAGTAGTGGTGAGATGGGAAAACTATTGTCTATATGCTGCAATCTCTAAGCTGCTTTTGAGCTGCTTTTTAAAGGTGTTCAGATACAGCTTTTGTCATAGCACCTGGCCCCTTTTTTCTGCCTTTGGACAATAAAACAAGCTCAAACAGAGTTTTTGTAAAATGTACTCCTTGCTTAGCAAGCATTACTTTCAGTCCACCTGAACACCTGGCATACAAAATAACTTTTACTGCCAGCCACCACTGTTGTCTAGCAATTATTGGTAGAGGAGAAAAGTAAAAACAGAGCAGGTCTATGGCAGAAATGTAGGCATGCGGAGGCAAACTACACCCCAGAGAACCAAGTGTGCAAACCAACCAAAATGAACTAAAGCAAGAAACCAAAAAACAATGGCAAAAAATATAATAAATGCCTACATGCCTGAGATGCATCTCATTTCTTACTGACATCTTACTAAAAACTGGGTAGAATTCTCCTTCATTGCTACTGACAGTGATGCTCTATATCTCCATGCCTAAATGAGGGGAACTATTGCTGTACGTTTTTTGTGTGTGTCAAAATGTAAGTCATATATAATATTAGAAAACTCAGAATACATAGGAAGGAAACACTGCCCCCTCATTACCACCACCCAGTAGCTTTGGGCCCAAAACAGAGCAAAACAGAGATGATTAGATCATGGGAAGTACTGTGTGGATTAAAAAGGAAAACATGGTGTAGTGGTTAGAGAGTTGGCCTAAGTTCTAGACACCCCTAAATTCCCTATATAGCCATGAAAGCTCACCACTGCTTTTCTGCCTAATGTACCTCACAGGGCTCATCTGACCATCCATTCATTCCTGGCTGAGGTAACAGCTTCCCTTCCCCATGCAGGCACAGTTACTGCCTTAGATAAGCTATTTTATCTGCTTTTACCATTTTATTGTCTCCTGCCCTGGGACCTTTGGGCATAGGGTGGGATAGAAATACAAATAAATAGGTAAATAATTCTTTCCAATTCAGATGAGGCCATCACCCACTGATGATCTACATTTACTGAACCCAAACTTACCCTCATCTGATCATATTATATTCCCATTTCTTTGTTCTACATTGCCTCTTTCCTGTGTTTTCCTGACTTTGGATTTCTTCCTTGTCAACTCTGTAGTACTATTATTTTTGTGGGTGGCCGCAAAGTGAACACAAACAGAGGAGCTTCCTTAGCAAATACAGAAGTGGTTTATCTCTACCTTTTTCCAGGAAATCAAACCTTAGACCTTCTGCTTTGCAGTGCTATGTGCCTATTTTACTTCTCTGACTAGAAACAAAAGCAAAAAACATTGTTCTCCCCTACACTGTCTTCAGTTCTGTCAGACTGTCCACAAATGGCTTCAAATCTTGCTTGCGGTTTCCAGCTTCCACCAAGGTATTTTGAGAGAGAGACCAAACAGGTAGAACCATATAGGAGATGACCCTATAAGGAGGAGGAACTAGGGAATTGCAGAGAAGCAACAAAACACTTAACTGGCAATTGCATGAATTCAGGAAAAGGCATGAGCTGCCATCCATGCTTACATATACAGACTGCTGTCATGACAAACTGAACAAGATGAGAAACCCAAGTCTGGAACTGAGCCTCTTTCCCCTCCTCTCTTTTAAACAAAATGAAGCTGCTGATTGAAATGTTTTCCCAGCTGCTATTTGCCCTATTAGGAAAAACTTACATGCTCAGTGAAGCCTGGCTAGATCAAAATACATTATGTAGGCAAGGAGCCCAATTGCACAGTCAGGATTCAAAGCTTCCTCCGGGGGATTGAGGAACATGCCCCTTACAGTCCAAAATCTTAATTGCTGTTTTTAAAACATTTGCTTAAATGTTTTGCTTCATTTATTTAAAACATTTACGTATTACCCTTCATAAAGGTGTCAGAGTAATTTAGAAACAAACTGCCGAAACATCTGAAAACAAACCACCTTTAAAATCTTTTAAATGCTGAGGGATCATTCTTACTTAAGTTGGCTGGGCAAATTTTGCAGAAAATGACAGGTGGCATCCACAATGACACTGGGTAGATTCTACAGAACATCTGGGCAAGCTGGGCCCAACCCTTACATTTTGTCATGACAGCCCAGACACTTTATCAACTGGATGGCTGAGAGGCATCGCAATGATTTGGTGTCCTAACACACAAGTTTCAGATAAGAGGTTGCCTCCCAGAGTGCAAGCCTAGGTAAGTCTGAAAAGATCTCAATTCAAAAAGCATAAGAAGGGCTCTGCTAGATCAGACTACAGCCCAAGTAGTCCAGCATCCTGTCTCACACAGTGGCCCACCAATTGCTTCTGGGCATCTCAAGCAGAAGACAAAGATCTTTGAAATGAGTAGGGGTGTGCAGAGAGGATCCGGCCTCCTCTCAAATATTGCCGATTAGATGGACTCCATTACAATGCGGGCCCAGCAAAAACGAACATTTGAAGCTGGAAAAAAGGACTAGCAAGTAGTTTTTGTCCACTAGATGGTGCTAAAAGTGAATTAGATGCCAACAAACCAGTTCAGACACAAACTGTCATTAACTGGTTCAGCAAGTGTTTAAAGTGGGACCTCTTTTAACTCCAGCAAGAGATGTTCACCAGTACTTATTCTTCTGCTCCCTACACTGCTCTCAGTTTTGCTAGCTGAGTTCACAGCTAACAGATCAGTTTCAAAGGAGGAATAAGGGGCTTGCCATACTCTGCAGTAATCACTAAAAAAAAAGAAAGAATATAATTGTAGCTTGAGACTGTAGTAAACTGCTGGGTCCTGTCACTATTAGATACTAATCCTCCATTTTGGACAAATACCTGGAAACAGCATTTGGAATAAAAGCTCTAAAATGTGAACAAAGGTTATTTCTTTGTTCCATATCTGTATTCTACAAATATGAGTGATATGAAATGCGCAGCAGATAAGTCAAACAAACATTTTCTTACACATACTAGATTAGTTGCTGTCCATCTATGGAAAGAAACTACCAAATAAACCTTTTGTTTATACAATCAGCATCTTAATATTCAGTGAAATGGTGTTGTCACTAACTCAGCTGAAACACAGCTGAGTCATGTTTAAAGAAAAAAATTAACAAACCTGCGCAGACAGAAGCAGTGAAGTCAATTTAGATAAAAGACCTAGAAGAACAGGAACTTGGACCAAAGGTGGAGAAATACAATGAGATAGCTGTCCTCAGTCTTGTATAATTATCATTCTTCTTTATTACTAAAAAAGTAGTGAGGGCAAGCTGAAAGATTTACGGAATCTGAAGAGAAACCAGAGCACAAGGCATGAGGCAGTTTTCCAAAAGTCACACTAAAGAATGAAATCAGCAGTGGAGAAAATGTCAAATGTTACAAGTTTAAACAAGAAGAAAAAGATGATGACAACGTTTGGCAAAGGTGGACTCTCTCTTTCCCCAAGTGAAACTTAGGAATACTCTGGATAGGCTAGGCTAGACCCCACTACAAGGAGTATCAGCCCAAAGCAAGGATAAAAACTAAGCCCTCAATTAGCACTTTGATGTCAAGGAAGACCTGAATTAAAGAATCTCATCAACAGAGGCAAAGGACAAAGAAGGGAAACCAAACAATTGCAGGCAGGTAGGTAACAGAGCCTAGTATGGGCAAACAGGAAGATCAGAGGTCAGCAAAGGTGATGCATCCCAGCACCAATGAGGAAGTAATACAACTGAGGCCAGAGTCTAAAATGAAATACAGTACAAAGAAAAGACACATGTAGGCATTTATGCCCAGGCTAAGAGTTGCTCATAGGCTGTCTCTTTTTGTCCTACTGTTCAACTGGCTTTGAGCAGGTGAGGTTAAGCTCAAAGGTGAGCCACATGCCAACCCCATGGTGTATCACAACATTATTATTTCTATGCATCTCGAGAGAATTATAAAGAGAAAAGCTTTTTTCCATTCCAACCAACCAGGTTTCACGATCAGATCTCAATGTGTGTGATGTTGGCAAATGAACTACTGACTGCATGATGGATCAGAGAATGAGGACCACACAGAGGGTGCTCACTCGGAAGAACAGGCATGGATCCTGGTAGCTCCCCATACTTCCCCAGATAGCTATCCCTCTGTCCCTCTCCTGGTTCAGACTCACACATGGAAAAGCAATGGGCCAATCTAGCTGCGGCTGGTCTCACACTCTCCCCTTCCCACTTGCAGACATTTTTGTTTTAATATATGATTTTATTTTAATATATTTGATTTTAAATGTTGTTACGTGCCCTGAGACTTTTGGGTATAGGGCAGGATAGAAATATATATAAATAAATGAATAAGTATGTTCCCCTAAATATTGCTCCATGTGCACAGTTTTTTTCTGCATACCATTTTATTTATTTATTTATTTATTTATATTTCAATTTATATGCCGCCCCATACCCGAGGGTCTCAGGGCGGCTCACAACATTTAAAAAAGATGTATAAAAACAGTATCAAAAATAAAACAAATTTAAAAATACAGTTTTAAAAGTACATTTAGGGGGAACCTGGCTCCCATGCAAATCAGGTATTACTGTACTTATGTGTCTAACACAAATTCCCCTTTCAGACTAATATGTGTCAGGTTAGAAAAAGCTGAAACATATTAGCTCCTCTGCAGAAAGGATGCCACAACAATCTGCTCTTCAAACAGGTTTTCTTCTGGAAATGTTGACAATTATTATGAACCTGTCTTGTGGCCTATTCCAACCAGCTTCCTTTTAGTCAGAAACAAAAACTGTAGCAGGCTGTGTGTAAACTCTAATAAAAGCAGGTTGGAGAGGGAAAAAACACAGATTGAATTATTGGCAGAGGGTGGATATGCCAGCTGGATATTCCCATATGTAGCCACCCATGTTCCCGTCTAAAATAATAACTGAGGAGAAGAAGAAGAGCTGGCTTTTCTACCCCACTTTTCTCACCCATTTAAGGGGGACTCAAAGCGGCTGACAAAGCTTTCTAGTCTTCTCCCCACAACAGTCACCCTGTGAGGTGGGTGGGGCTGTGAGAGCTCAGAAGAGAGCTGTGACTAGCCCAAGGTCACCCAGCTGGCTTCATGGGGGAGGGCAGAATCGAACCCAGTATTGATAAGAGTCCAGCTCCCTAACCACTAGACCAAACTGGCTCACGTATGCAGTATGCAGTCTTTTAAGTGAAAAGCCCTAAACTTCAAGTTCTAAGTCAGCATTTGAAAAAGCAAAGGACATCAGGTAAATTTGCATGGGTTTTCATAAACACTTGATCAGAGAATAACATGCTCAGAAGCAATTAGCGGGCTCCTGTGTGAGACAGGATGCTGGACTAGATGGGCTGTGGCCTGATCCAGCAGGGCTCCTCTTATGTTCTAACGTGGGAATGACCCAGACATAAAACAGCAAGCTTCACAAGTCATTTGTCTGCAACCTTGAGGACCTCAGCAGCAGCAGCAGCACCATAGCAATTCTGCTGACATAAATTTAAAAAGTTTTTGCGGTTAGTCTATTTTAAATACTTTGGAGGGCAATGTCAACTCTCAACACTACCACACACAGAAGACTGCCTGTTGATGCCAATAACCTCAACTCAGCTCTAAAAGTGAATCAAGGTTCCTAGTCTGAGCTCAGGTAAAACTCATGAAATACGTGAGTTAGGGCTTTAACCATCACTTTTAGTTCTATCCAGAAACAAAAAGATGACCCCTCAAAGGTTTCTAAGCAATTGCTCAAACTGAGTCAAAAGGAAAAGGGGATTTAGGAGCACCTTAAAGACTAATAGAGAGAAGTTGTGGCATGAGCTTTCATAGCCAAACCTACTTCATCAGATGCATGATAAAGTAGGCTTAGTCTACAAAAGCTCATGCTACAACTTTTGCTGTCTGTTAGGCCAGGTTCCCACTGGGCATTTTAATCCAGATTTAAAGAAGGGTTTTTTTAAAAAAATCAGCAGCAAGGTCTGGTTTTTTGGTGCTCCCACTCTTAGCTTATAATGTGGACTTGCCTCCCCTCTCTCCTCCATCATACCCTGACATCATCTGGGCAGGCAAAACCTCACCCCCTAAATAAGCCTGTGCCCGATTCAATGGAACCTTTCGGCAGCCTACTGTAGCACAGCTTCTTATGTTAAAGATCACTTTCGCTGGTGTTTTGTGCTAGATCAAAGCAGTGCGAAATGGCAGGGGGAGGGAAGGAAGGACAGAGGGAAATATGGAGGCTTTCACACAAGAAGCTGACAACTGCACTGGATTGGAGCATTAGAGTAGTGTGAAATGGCAGGGATGCGATGCAGGCGAAAGGCATGAATGGAAAGAGGGAGGGACACAAGAGCCAACAACCTCAGGATGGAAGCCACCATTTTGTTGTGCTGAACTCTTGCTACAATGTTACAACTCTCCCCTGCCTTTCAAGCAGCCCAATCTCACTAATATGTAATGACGAACAGCCAGGGGAAGAAAGTAGGCTAGGGCACAGGAAATCATGGCTTCTCACTGAACATAAGAACATAAAGAGAAGCCCTGCTGGTTCAGGCCACAGCCCATCTAGTCCAGCATCCTGTCGCACACAGTGGCCCACCCAATGCTCATGGGCATCTCAAGCAGAGACAAGGACAAACCTTTTCCTGCTCTTGAATCCCAGCAAATGGCATTAGAAGCATCCTGTCCCCCACCCACCCAACCTGAAAGATGTATTTAGGCATTCATTCTAATAGCCATTGATACATCTGGCATCTGTAAATTTATCTAACCCTACCTTAAAGCCATCTAGGCTGATAGCCGTTACCACCTCTTCCGGCAGCAAATTCCATAAACCCATGACCCTCTGGGTGAAGAAATACTTCACCTTGTCAGATCTGACTAGCCTACCCATCATCTTCATAGACTGCCCCCTGGTTCTAGTGCTGTGTGAGAGAGAAAATAAATTTTTCTCTCCAGACTGAAGAGGGCTAGACATTGCAGCCTGGTTTCGTAAGGGAGGTGTTCCAGACCCTTAATCATTCTGGTTGCCCTTTTCTGCACTTTTTCCAGTTCTACATTATCCTTTTTGAGGTGTGGTAACCAGAATTGTACTCAATTTTCCAAATGTGGCCTCACCACAGATTTATAAAAGGGCAAAATGACACTTGCTGACTTGTTTTCTATTCCCTTCCTAACTATTCCCAGCATTGAATTAGCTTTTTTTACTGCTGCTGGGTTGACACCTTCATTGAACTGTCCACCAGAACCCTGAGATCCCTTTCCTGGTGTGTTGCAGAAAGCTCAGACCCCATCATTTTATAGACATAATTTGGATTTTTTGCCCCGATGTGCATTACTTTGCACTTATTAAGATTAAAGCACCTTTGCCACTCGGTTGCCCACTCACTGGATCAGGGGAAACTGAAGAGAATGCCCCTAAAGCATGGTTCCCTCCCCCCAAAAAACACTTGTGTTCCGATTGCTAAATAGCGAGGATTATTTCTACATCAAGCAGCGAGACCTCTTTTGATTTTTATTATAAACAATCCACATTTTGGGACCTTTAAATCCTGAGAAACTGTGGATTCTTTTGAACCTTTGGGAACAGTGAGCTTTCAAAACAGTTTCAAAGCTTTTTAAATCTTGAATGGGAACACAGCCTGAGTCTTTAAGGGATGACTATATCCCTTTTTTTAATACTTATCTAGACTCACTTGAGTCAGAAGAAGGAAGGTTTCATTTATGTATCCTTGTTTTAAAACATTTCTATAATACTTTTTCAAAGCACTTTACAAATAAATTTGAAACCAAGTTAAAAGCAATTGAAACAACAGTATATAAAAGTATTAAAAGCCAAATGGGGGTATACAGCCATCACTCATTCACATTGGGAATATGTAGGTTATGCTAAAATCCAAAACAATGTGTGGGTCTACTGAGTACTGAGAACAGAGGGTCCTAGCCTCCATTCTCCCCCGGGGAACCTATTTTAGTGGCACAATCTGTCGGGCTGCCAAAATGGCTCCCCCATTAAATCAGAACAGGGAGGCATGTGTACCCTTCTGCATGCCTCCCTGGGATGCCCTAGTTGCCCCTGAAATGACAGCAAATGTGTAAAAACAGGTTTGTCCCAGCCCAAGCGGCCGTTTGGCCACCTAAATCAGGCCTTCCTCCATCCCAGTGCAGAGGGAATGTCCCAGGGAGTGGAAGGGACCTCTGTGTTCCACCTCTAATGTGCAGAAGAGAGAGTCCAGAAGAGGGCAGGTCTAGCCCTCACACTAGAACGGACTCCAGGTAAGTGTGGAAAAAACAAAGCGCCCATGTAGCCACTGGGAGTCAAGCTTGACTGGGCCAACTCTATTTTTACTAGAACAGTCATAGCTTACTTTTTTATTTGGATAATCAGTGAGACTAGGCAAGAACAGGCAAGAACAGCTTTCCCTGGAATTTTGCTTTAACAAACCAACAACTCCAGAAATCTCAAATGAGCTGCTCTCATGTTTAACAAAAGTGATGAATTCCCGGGTAATAGAATATGAAAGCCTGTGTTTGTCTCCTTAGTAGTTGACCAATGAGATCTCAGTAATTTTAAGTGCAATGAAAACAGCCCCCCCTCAGCAAACACCCATGTGAAATGAGGAGACAAAAGGATCTCCAGCTCCCACAAAAAGGTCCAGACCAGGAAATTTTGGACCTGTAACAAAAGACACCAATGGCAGCAGTTTCTTAGAAGATACTACCAGGATTTTTTCTCACAAACAATGAAACTAAGGGCAATTCTGCCCTGCCTGGTATACCAGCAAACATACTAGGAGCCTCCCTTCCACATGTTGCAGCAAAGTAAATGAGGCGCTGGGCAGTACTCACCAGTATTATCCCATCAACCTCCCAGAGGAAAAGTTTGCAAGCTAGGTAGCACTCATCATCCCTGCAGAAGTCTACACAACCACAGCCTTACTTTCTAGAGACTCAGGAACATGGAGACAAAGTCAAAATTCCTCCTACTGCTTCTGATCCTAGCAACTACCAGGCCAAACAATTTCAAACAGCACTGCCCTAACATGAACCTACCTGCCTCTTTAAGGTGGCAGAATCTAGGAGTGAAGTTAGGAGCTTTAACATAATGGGAGTTAACAGTACAGAGGGCAAGAGACTTATTTTTGGAGGCACTGGCTATGAGCTAGATTCAAGATAGAAACAAAGTACTGTAAAAAAAGAAGCTTAAATTTTCTCAACACAACCAACAACGCACTCAGAGAAATACAATCCAATGTCAGTGGCCACACGCTGTTGAATACTTACATTTTTACCCAGGCTTTTGGGGGATGAGCATCCCAAAGTTATATTTTTGGTTTTAAGTACTGCTGCTGCTATGTTATATTTACTGATTCCTGTGATTTTCATTTTTAATTGATTGTATGGTTTCGTGGTCCTTCTGGTATGTTGTTCACCGTCAAAGGCTTGGACAAGGAAAAGAAGAAAAAAGTGGCAACAAGCCTTGAAGTGCTGTGACACAAAAATAGTGACAATGAAGAAGATCCTTAAATAGACTTTATTCTACCCAAAGCATTTCAGCCAAGTTCTTTGTCAGGGGCTTTTCTCACTGGGAGTGGTATCCACTGCCTTCCTTGTTCTTGTTGATAAGCAGGGACAAATTATCTAGTAGTATAAAAATGATAGCACTCTTATACAAAAAGACAAAGATAGATTAAGTGGCACAGTTAATCGGAATAGAAAAAAGTATTCTGGGAAATCCTAAAGACCATGTATCATTTTAAAATGCACAATTTTGAACTGACAGAATGAAAATAGAAATAAACAGTTCTATATGATATGATATCTTTCTCTGACCCTCAGAATAAAGAAATATTATACAAGGGTGACGTGGTTCTGTTTTGTTTGCTTCCAATGTCTACCCAAATAAATGTCTTTCCCCACACCATGTGTTTCATTTGCTACTAAGGCCAATGAAGCAAGGCAAAAATGGGGTGATGCCAAGTGACATGAGATGACACATGGAACAAACACCTTTGTGTGCCTCTTGTTGCTGAGAGCCATCCATGCTGTCTCCACATGGTCCAATTTATACCTATCTTTCCCTTCTCAGAAAAGATTTGTCCATCACTACTGAATCACTTGGCATCAAGTGCAAAGATCAAATGTGACAGAGGGGACCATCCATTTATGCAGTGTTTGGGATTGAATGTGTGCAGTGTTCAAATTCACCTACATTGGTACATATCAGCAAAAGCAACCAAGTCATTTTCTTTCTACAATATCTAACCCAATGTGGATTCCCTGAATTATAATCCTGAGAGAAAAGGGCTGGTCACTTTGCTGTTGTGTTCTCTCATTTTGAAAGCAGACTGAAAACTGAATTAAAACTTAGGTCTGAACACAGCTTCATTTTACCACCATCAAGCCTCCGAACACTGAATATGCTGAATCCACAAAGACAGCAATAAATGGACAGTTGACAGATGCTGAAACCTGCCCCCACCTGCCACTTGCTGACTTCAGTTCTCTCCTCCTCAGCTGTCTATTTCCCCAGTAGGTTTGTCACTTCCCTATGGAGAGGAAAACAAACAGCAGCAGCAAAGCTCAGACAGAAATTTGGGGAAGAAAAACTGTGGCGGAAAAAGTTTCTTTCCTGTAACCAGTAATGAGTACACTGCTAAGATATATAACCGGCTCCCTAATCTACCATCTATAAAATAGAAACAACATTGATCTGCTTCAGGGAGTTGTTGTAAAGAAATAACTTAATGGAATAAAGCCTCCCACCCACAGGCTGTGAACCCTTTTGGCTCATGGGTACATTTGGAATTTTGAAAACAGGATGTGGGCTTCTACCCCTCAGCTGGACCATATGGGCCCTTAGAAGATCGATTTATAATAGTATGAAATTAATATTAAAGAAGCATTTTTTATTTCAACCAGAATTGTTTTTGTTGGATATAATAGATAACACTTTGGATAACATTAATGTATTGGTATCATATATGGTGACGGCAGCAAGATTATTATACGCACAAAAATGGGAGAAGGAGATCCCCATGGAATATGAATGGTTAATTAAATTGGTCGACCTGGCAGAAATGGACAAATGGACGAACTTGTTAAATGACAGAACAATTGATAAATTCTTAGAAGATTGGCACCCTTTTATTAACTATCTATGCGAACTAAAAGTGCCGACAGAAGGTTTTGACTAAAAACGAAGAAGGCAGTCGGAAAATGACAAGAACGACAAAAGAAGCAAAGGAACAAGCAATATCAAGAAGGGAAGTCGGAGAAACGGGGGAAGTCATACAGAATAATAAGGCAATATATATTATGAGAAGATACAAGAAATTGTATGATAGATATTGCTTAATTTTTTTTTAATGTCATGTTGCTTTTAAAATCAGTTTTAAATTTTTTTTAAAAAAAGGTCATCAGAAGCAGCATATGACAGCACTGTGCCTAGAAGCAAGAATAATGGAATTTGCAGTTCTGGGATTCTCAGTTCCACCTTAACCCTGACTGTGATCTCACCTGTGTGGCATAACCTTGCCAGCTCTGGCGCATCTGATGTACTTCCGGCACTGGCCGCACCCTGTGTCAAGCGCAAGCCTCCAGGCAGCTCTGACTGCATTTTGGGAAGGGCAGATGTAATTTGAAGCCTGGGCGCATTAGGGTTAGCCTCAAAGCACACTGCCAAAACCAAATAAAGTTCACCAATTCTGGAACAAGCAAAGGTGAGCCCTTTCCTTAGCAGCTGCTTAATCACAACTCCGCTCCACACATCTAGAAGAGCAAGGAATCCAAGGGCAAAAAAAGGACCTTTCAGACAGGGCTTACCTAAGATCCATCTTGCATTTGGCCTTATTCTTAACTAAAATAAAGCATAAATGTACACAAGTACATCTGCCTTCAGTTTTACTGTTACCCATACCTCTACCTTTGTTTCATTCCCTGCTTTGAAACAGCGTACAGAACGTAAACTGCTTGGAACCAAGGCCTATACAGTAACATAAAGTGACTTAGACACTGATGGACACGTACCCTAATTAAAGTTACATGTGCTGTTGGGAGAAGAGAGGAGGAAGTCACCTTTTTCTTTCATATTAATCCAACCCACGGCCCTAGAGATTGCTGGTCAAGGCACAAATCTGCCCTTCTGCTGTATGCATATCCCTTCCTCTTCTTGCCCTATGGAAATAAGACACCCATCTAGCTTTATTCTCCATGGGTTACCTGTTCCTTAAAATCAATGATGCCATCTGTAGCGTGGATTGAAAAGAACAGATGGCAGGGATTCCTTCCGCACGGGGGTCTTGACCTCCTGCACCCTCCACCGATTCTAGCCCGAGGCTCTGCCTGCAATGTTTCTGTGAGCTTTTAAGGGCCTCTCCCCATAATTTCTAACCTACCAAAACCCTGTAAGAGAAGCCATGCTGAGTCAAGCAGATTAATGATTCTCAAAGCAGGGATTAGACATCAATACCGCTGAAGTGAAGGTGGGGACTAGAGCAAGGAAGGGGCTTTCAAGGAAGCTTGACTGAAGTGCAGTGAGAGCAAAATCACTGCGTGTCATGCAGAAACCCTCCCCCAAATCACTTATATCGGACCGGCATAAGGACACAAATGGACTCTACCCTATCAACTAAAGCTGAATCTCGAATGACATTTAAAAAAAAATTAAAATCAGAGAGGATAAAGATGATTACAAATATTTAGATTAAGCTTCTAGAGAAGAGGTAGAAAAGGGAAGGTGATACGGGTTTCGTTATCCATCCAGTTTACCCACTTACAAAATAGAGGCTGACTAATCCCTCCCATGCGGATCAAAAGAGGGAGAGGGGACAGAAATTTGCCATTCCCAGCCTGTCAAGGTCTCAGACAGCTCCAAGGCTTCTCAGAAGCAGAGAGCTCTCCTGCCAATCCAAAACTCTGCATGTCTGGCAGTATTTGTGTCAAATCTGTCCAGGATTCACCTACAATAAGACTGTCACCTAGTGGGGGGATGGGGAGAACAGAGATAGAGAGACTTTGGCCACACAAAGGATTCTGGGTAAAATAAAAATGCAAATTAAAGCACTGCTTGAAAATCCACCAAAAGCAGGATTTTTGTTCCTGTTTGGGCAACTAATCTTTCCCCACAAATTGCAAAACACGCTACCTTCAAAGATAAACAAGCATAGACACACATAATCAATGTTACTTAAATTGCAGATGGAAGCTGTGGAGAAACCCGTGTAGTCCAGGCACCCTTTCCATCTAATTTACAAAATCCTCAGGGTCTTGTGCCTTTTCCTCCTGCCTTCTACTGTGGAATCATCTGATTCAGCTATTTTCTTGCCCTATTGTTTCTGTCGGTGGGACACTGTATGTACATTCTAAGTTGTTTCTGCCAGCCAGAATGGGCTAAGAAAGAAACTAGGAAGGTCTTCCATCTTCCTGGATAGATCAGCACTGACAAAAGGAAGGGGAGCTGTGATACACTGGAACTTACATCTGGCTTACTATATTTTGACATTATTTGAATTTAAATATTAAAGAGGGAGACCTACACCCCCAGGCCGCATTCCCATTATAAGCTTATTTCGGTTTCAAAACGGTTTCAATCCTCGCAGTTCCCACGTCAGGTTGGCTTAACATGCTTTCCGCGTGTTAAATCGCCCCAAAGTGTTGTAAATGTTAATCCTCATTTAAACAGATCTCACTCTGGTTCGTGCACTTGAAACGTTTTACATTTTTTACTGTGGGAACGGTACCATGTTAAGGGATGAGAATGCGTGTTTAGGGTTTCCCTTCCCCAATAGCTTGCTTCCAAAGATAGTGATTTTACTGTAAAAATCCACCCCTTAAAGCAGCCACTACACAGTAGCAATCTACCCACTTCACACCTGATAACAATGTTGCAATTTTGCAAAAGTTCTGACCTTTAAAAAAGGGAAAGGAAAGGAAAGCCGCTGCAGGTTCTGTTTTTAAGGCTGTGACTGTGGAGTGAGCGGGCGAAGGGGGCTTTAGTTGCCACTGCTGCTGTGTGCCCTGAGCAATGGGGAGAGGAGGGGAAAGAATCGCTGGCTGCCCGCTGCCGTTTTTCCTCCATCCAGGCAAGCGGCAGCCACCCAACCAGGCTCTGTGAAGGGGTCCCTTATGGGTAGCGCGTTCACACCAGGAGGAAGAGGGCAGGGCAGCCCCGAAAAGCAGCTTAAAGTAGCCACTTGAGTCCCCCCTTGAGTCACGTACACCACGTACAATCCACAGAATCGGGATCAGGCAAATTCACGTTTGCATCCGGTTCTATTATTTCGGTTTAGGGAAACCAAATTAAGCTTATAATGGGAACGTGGCCCCAGAGTCCCAAAATCGTCTAATAGCACCACTGCCAAGGTGTGACCACTCCCTCCCAATTGCCACCATACAAGCTTTAAACTCAGCATTTGGCCTGGAGGAGGAAGAAGAATTGGCTTTTCTACCCTGCTTTTCTCACCCATTTAAGAGGACTCAAAGCGGCTGACAAAGCTTTCTATTTTTCTCCCCACAACAGAACACCCTACAAGGTAGGTGGGGCTGTAAGAGCTCAGAAGAGAGCTGTGACTAGCCCAAGGTCACCCAGCTGGCTTCATGGAGGAGTGCGGAATCAAATCTGGTATTCCCAGTGGTTGGCAAACTGCGGCTCACAAGCCACATGCGGCTCTTTGGCCCCTTGAGTGTGGCTCTTCCAGCTTAGGAGTACCGTAATTAAGTTAATAACAATGCACTACCTCTATAGTTTAAGTTTTAAAAATTTGGCTCTCAAAAGAAATTTCAGTCATTGTACTGTTGATATTTGGCTCTGTTGACTAATGAGTTTGCCAACCACTGCACTAGACCAAAGTGGCTCATGAAAGGAAAGGAAACTGGCACTGACCCACTATACCTACAGTACCATGGAGCTACTGTACAAATAGGACCACAGGCTGTAGGAGCAGAGAAAAAACTGAGCCCCCTGTTTCGGCTTGAAGGCCATACAAGATTCTGTGGCTGGAACCAAGGGCAGGACAAGCCTTTCACAAGCTCCCATCAAAGAAGGGATTTACAAAGAAAAGCAAGGGTCAGCACTGCTACAAGAACATGCACTGGAAAGTAAGGGGGCAATAGATTCTCTTGAATTGTGGGCTGAAGGTCACAGCCAGTACTTGCCTGCTAGTCTCAGAAAGTGGCAGGGAGACCAAATGCAAAGAAAGGAGGAAGCAATTCTACAATCTAGGGGCCATTACCAAGAAGGCCCTCTCACCCATTCCCATCCCTTTAACTGCTGAAGGGGGTGGCAACACCAAGAGGGCCTCCCTAGCAGCCCTTAGGGCATGGGCAGGTCTATATGGAAGGAGGCATTCAGATTTTGGGGGCCCAACCTCCATAGGGCCTCATATGTTAATACCTTGAACTGCACTTGGTAGCAAATAGGCAGCCAATGCAGTTCTTTTAGGACCAGCGTGGTGTGTGTCTGGCCAGCAGTGCCAGTTAGAAATCTGCCACATTCTGCCCAAGCTGCACCTTTCCAACTGTCTTCAAGAGCAGTCTTGTGTAGAGCACATTACAAAAACGATTTCTTCCCTCACAGCTAAAAGGAAAAAAGATTCAAGACTGAGGGTGGAGAGTTTAGCTGGCTCACATAGAAGTTATGGGGTTTTATCCAGCATAAGGTTTTGGTAACCCCTCCTTTGCTTAAACATCTGAGCTCCTCAGAAGTTACCACCTAACCCCACCCGTCAAGTCTTTCTTTCTCTTTTTCAGAAACCATGTCCAGCTTGCTGCAAATTAGAGGCCTGCTTGTAAAAATTACAGGGTGCCAATTCCAAACAGGAACAGGAGACATGACAGCAGTCTGGCTGCTGAGTGCATAAAGCTGCGGAATTTGGGTCCTCAGATCTGGACGAAAAGGAGATCATTTCTGAGTACGACTGAAGAAAAACCCAGCAAGATTGGCAAGCACTTGTGCGGTAAGCCAGGAGCAGTGGCTATGTACAGAAATATTTTCATAAGACCCTCTACCCCAAGACAAAATGAGAGCATGGACTGGCTGACCCTCTGCCTGGACTCCACCTCCAGATGAGGCGCAAAGCAGAATCTGAGAACTTAAGAACAATCTTGGAATATGCCCAGGATAAGCACCACTTGGCGGGGGTAAACAGAGATCCACATATCAGTTTGCAAAGCACCCTTGCCCTCCTGCGGGCAGCTACTACGCAAAGCAAGAACCTCTGCAGAAGCAGCATCAGGGAGCTGGAGAGGGCTTAAGGGTGATCCGGGATTCTTTGCCGATCCATCCCACCAACAAATGCAGCCCTAGGGCTATCGGAAGCTTCTGTGCTCACCATGGGCCCATATGGAACATATTAAGGCTCTGCAAAAGGAAAAAAGATTGGAGGGAGGGAAGAGAAGCCAAATGTGGGTGGTGCAGCAGGATGTATCCTGCCCTCACCCTATTCTGGTGTGTGTGTCCTGTGTGTTTTGGGAGAGTTAACCCTTTCTATTTCACAATACAGGAAGTGGGAGGCAGCAAAAACAAAGTAGTCTTTTTGGAAACCAGACATAGAAGTAATAGGACCTATTAAAATGCCACATTCCCAGCTCAGTACAAAAGCCACAGCTTGCTGTTTCGTTTGCGCACTCCCTTTCCCCTTCAAATTGCATTCAATGGCTTCAAGATGAGAAGTGGATAGGAAGTTTGAGGCTGCCAGGGCTCCTTCACTTTCTGCTCCCTCTGTCCTTGGGGGATGGCCCAAGATGGGGGGGGGGGTTGATCATCCAGCTGTTAAGGTATATTAGGCAATCTGCAGGGGGTGGGGGGAAAGGAGACAGACTTAAATGCTGCTGAGCAAGGCTGATCTACCAATCAACGCCCAGAGTTTGAGGATGTAGTGGTTTCCTGCTGGTTTGGGGGGTGCTTGGGTGGCATGAGCTCTGCAGACTGTAGCACCCCACAACCCTTCCTGGGGAGTCCCCTGAAAAGTTTCTGTTTGTGGGTGCTTCCTGTCTTTGCTACTGTAGCTTTGGCGTTGTGAGCATGCCCATAGACTGTTAATGCCCGTCATTTCAGACAATGGGGAGTTCACCATACTCTTCGATTTGTGGGCAACGGAAGACAGGGAAGGGGCAGCAAAAGTATGTGTGTTATTGGCACAATTATTATTTTTGCTCTGCTTCCCCCCTCCTTTACAGTGCTGAGGAAGACCTAGATATTGCAGCCATAAAACAACTCTAGTAATGGAGCTCTCTAGGTCCTGTATAGTATATAGCAGTGATGGCCAACCTATGACACGCGTGTCACAGGTGACATGCCAAGCCCTTTTGGGTGACACACCTGGTCACCCTGGCACCTGGGCGTGTAGTGCTTGCTTGTACTTCAAGTGTACGAAATACCAACTTTCAATTGAAGATTTAGCAAATGTAAAGAATTATTTGTTTTTGCTTTTAATAAAATACATGTATCAAAAGTATAACTTTTTAAATAGAGCTACAAATATCACAAAATTATGGATATTTCTAGATGTAACACAGCACCCCAGTTAATTCAGGGGTCAGTAATGGGACCTAAACTGCTCCTTGACCTCCATCCTGCTCATCCCACAAATCACAAATATTACTTCCTGACTTTTAGAGACTCCTTGCCTCTGCCCACATGTCCTCAGTTTGTCTGTTTCTTCAGAACAAGGGATTGACTTTAATGTTAAAGTTAATTTCCCATAAGCACTGCAACATTATAATTTCTCCCATTAAAATCTTTTCATGTTTCCCTTTTCTTATCTCATGCCTTTAAAGACAGCTGACTACAGTAAGAAGTAGAAGTCTTTGATGTTCCTCTTTGGGACACAACTGATTTTTAGGTTCTTCTACAACATTAGACATGCAGATGGTCTGATCAGCATGAGCTATTCTGGTAAACCAATCTGAATTTTCTCGTTGCAAGGTCTGGAAGGAATAGGTACAATATTATATAATGCATGTAAACAAGGTTCCAGGTTTGAGGGCATCTCCTTCTACATGCCCCCCTTCCACTAGTTCATACTATAATCTGGGTCAGGTAGCTCAAACTGTCCATAATTTTAAGTAATTATAATATCCACAACACAACACTCCTTGGGATAGTCTGGAAATCAGAACAGCAGCATTACACATAGCTGTGTAAGAAGGTTCTAATCCAAGCTTGCTAATCACTGCCACCAGCCCTGAACCAAGTTTCTTATCTACTGAGACTACACTCTAGGTTAGCTTTCCCTAACTGGACGCCTAATGCTGTCCTGGTACTGCTGGGCTACAATTCCCATCAACCATGAATATGGTCCACATATTAATGGATTAATGGATACTGGAATCCAACAATGCCAAGAGAGCATCAGCCCATGAAAGGGATGTTCTAGATCAGTGGTTCTCAACCTGGGGGTCGGGACCCATTGGGGGTTGAACTACCCTTTCAGAGGGGTCGCGACGAGTCTCCTGCCGTCCTTCCCTCCCACCTCCCAGCTGCTCTGCCCCCATGGTTGAGGGTCTCCACAACATGAGGAACTCCATTAAGGGGTCGCGGCATTAGGAAGGTTGAGAACCGCTGTTCTAGAGTATAGAAATATGTTCATCATGGAAAATATCTTAGATTAGAGGTGGTTTTTCAGATATTGCTGGGCTACCGCCCACCAGACCAACGCAGCACAACCAACAGCAAGAAATACTGAGCTGTGAAATCCAACCATATCTGAAAGCCATGAGGCAATGTAAATGTGGAACCTAAGGATCTATCCTCAGCCATAAATGCTTCACAAACCCTACCAAGGCTGAACTGCGCTTCACTTATATCAGCAACACTCTCGATTCCCCAGTTTGGATAGCCTACCAGATGCTTTTGAGATCTCAGAGGCAGACAACTGTCCCCCCCCCCCTCTCCAGCAGCTGGTAACCAGAAGGGTCCTACTACTGTACTTTGCTAAAGGGGTTCTCTATATTCCAAACAGATTTAATAAGAACAAAGGAAACAGCTGTGTTGGCTGTTACTCTAGAATTCTGATATCTTCCAATGAGGCCCTTGGTAAGCTCTGCAGGAAGAAGAAGAAACCCTCTTCTTCAAAAACTGCACGAGCTAGTGAATGACTTTGTGGTCATTAACTGGCTAAACTCTATAAGTTTTGTTCAGCCATCCTGGGCTGCCTTCTTTGGTCTTCTAACAGCATGCAGTTGGGGAAGGGAGACGGGAGAAGGCAGGCTGCCTCTCCCACCCCTTGCAAATGCCATTAAGAGACATCGGCATCCCGATGCTGCTGTTAAAGTTTTCGGCACTGCCTGTCAAGCACCAAGCATTGCAGTGACGTGGCACTGGCACAGCCGTTAGTTCGTCCCATCCCAATGCACGTTACTTGCTGGCAACGCCACTTTTGGGATCTGGCCGTTAATACAGACCCTGCCATGGCCTTCCACTTCCAACCTGGAGTGCCTTCCTCATCTCAGGCCTAGAATTCCCCTCCACAGTCAGAGCCTGGCAGCTGCTGCTGACACAGTGAACTACAGCCCTAGAACTCCCCAGCCCGGCCCCTTTCTAAAGATAGCTCTTCTCGCCCAGATGCATGGAAAAAATGGTGGGGCCGGCTCAACCAGACTGAAAGCGAGGAAAAAAGCAGAAG
Source organism: Aspidoscelis marmoratus (assembly GCA_014337955.1). Lineage (NCBI taxonomy): Eukaryota > Metazoa > Chordata > Lepidosauria > Squamata > Teiidae > Aspidoscelis > Aspidoscelis marmoratus. The sequence continues at coordinate 1,698,169 of MTQE01001795.1, forward strand.
AATTTCCCCAAGATGCCATCAGTTTGGAATCAGAGGACTCCCTGCCACCTTAAACACAATCCAGCTTAGCTCAGGACATTTTGGTACCTGGGACAGAATCGACCCCCCTTTTTCTTTGAGCTCCATCAAGCCACAATAAATCCAGCAAAAAGGTATCCAGAAGATCCCCTGAAACAAATACCACCCTGATTGACTTGTGGGATTCATGCATGATAAATTCCTAAAGAATTCTACTTTGCAGCTCAGAGCTGCCTGTTTTCCTGGCCCCTTGAATGTTGCCCCAAACCATCCTGTTATACAGAGTCCCCCCTAAAATTTTCCCTGAAATGGCCTAACGGACTGCAGGCTTTAATGAAAATAAAAACCTGGTGATTAGTGTCTGGAACTCACTACTAAGGGGCATTCATTATTTTTCAATGCTTTTGAACCCAGGGTCTTGCAATAATTATAGGAGGCTTTCTCCCAAGCAAATTTCACACTCCCCCCCCCCAAAAAATAAACATATTTAGTTCAATGGCTTTGGCCCCCATGTAGTAGTTTAGAACTTTTAAACACATGTGTGTGTCCCATCCCCCTGGTTGCTTTTTTTTTTACCCCAGTCAGCAAAAAGGTGCACTTGTCTTAGAAGCTCTGTTGACATTAGGAAAAGCCCTTGGGCACCACACTCCAACTGTAGGATTGTAGTCTTGGATCATTAAATTGGGACTTCATCATTACTTAAAGCTAGTATTTCAGTAGGTTAAACTCAAAGCTGACTGCAGGGTGGAGATTGTTGCGTCCACACATAGGGACCTTTTCCTGTGACCTTTTTAGGTCTTTATCTATTTAAGAATTTCTATCCTGCCCTTTAACCAAAGGTCCCAGAGTGGGTCACAACCATAAAAAGATGATATATACCATAACCTAAAATGTACTGAAAATACAACCAACCCTCCCTCCCTGGACAGCACTCAGAGGAAGCTAAGCATCGGAGGTCTCAGAAGCATGTCTTAACCAAGTGCTAAAAACCATATAATGTGGGTGCCTGGCAAACATCCAGAGGGAGGCTGTTCCAAAGTCTGGGGACCCCACAGAAAAGGTATTTGTCTAAAAGAAAATACTAATGAACGAACAGTTGAGTCTTGATTTCCTTTGGCACAAGAAAATTACCATGCTCTAAGTTTTCCACAACCTCTATGCATCTCAGTTCCAGAGCCTGAGTTTCTGATCTCCCTAGTTCTTGGGCCTTAGAAATGAGGATGAGCACTTCCTCTTCCATCCCAATCCAGGCTCTAACCCCCAGAGCTTTCGCTGTGGCTTTTCCAATTCCCTCCTGCAATCAGGATGTGGTTTTTCATTTATGTCAACCCAGTAGCGTTCCTTAAGGCTTTGTAATGAAGGGCAATGGGGGAGGGAGAGAAGAGACAGAAGCATTGCAAAGAGTGGAAGTAGCTATGGGACAAAGATGGCCAGCAGCACCTGGTCGTACTGAGCTCAAGTTTCTCCGGCAACCATAACACACTCCTGCAAAAGAACACATTTTTTTTTCAAACATCTGAACATGGATCTTCAATCTTAGCACCTGACAGCAAAGCCCTAAGTCCACTTTGTTGGCCTTCCTCTTCCAGCCACACCAAAATACTCTTTTCAGAACTGTGGCTCCTGCATCTCTTTGCTTTGACCAATCAGATCAGAGGAAACTGCTGCCAAAAGAATTCAAAGGAGTCCTGACAGGTCTCTCAGATTCCAATAGCAAACAACCACTAGGCCCTGCTGCCTGCTAAAGAAGCCAGCAAAGAGACTTTTTTTTCAAGTGTAACATTTTGCTTTCAAGCAGTGCAAGTCAGCCAAATCTTATTGGAAAAGAACAAAATAAGGCTTCCTTTGTGGCTGAAAAACTATATTGCAAGATGGAAGCAAAACAGCCATATACACGCAAAGAGAAAACAAGGCAGGCACAGTCTTAATAGCCATTTTCCTCTTAAGATGTTCAGAGGCCAGTGTTCTTTGAAAGAAAAACAAAGAAAAAACTGCACATCGCCCTCCCCTCCCCAACCCAGTCTTTCCTTCAGACCCTGTTTTCCTGTCATTGCCTCCCAACAGTTGTGGCTCAACATAGGGTATTTTCTTGGTTCTCCCCTACAGTTGCTTTCCACCTTTTGCTCAGGGAAAAAAAGTGTATATCCAGGATCGGGGGCTCAGGTTCTGGGCTTTGTAGCAGAGTGATGAGAACATTTTTATCTCTGCAGTAGCACAAATAACAACAATAATAATCTCCAACATATACGCAGGAGGAAAAACAAAAGGAAACAGTACTTGTACAAAAGTGAATGGATTGTACAAATGAAAAGCTTTGTTTCTGTATGGCATCACACAGTCTTATTAGTGCTGGCTCAGGCATAAAGCAAAAGAGACAGAGAAGAAGATTACCCTAATCTAAACCAACAAAGGGAAGAGGTGGAGATGAAAAGGGGTTGCCCTGCTTCAGTTAACAAAGCAGAGGCCCAAATAGGATCCACTTAGACCTCTTTTCCCCTCCTGCTAAACACAGAAGATGAAGATTCAGAACTCTGGGCATCCTATTCTAGCCACTAGGAAGCACCACCTTTCTTTTCAACCAGTGATGCCTGAAGCAATGAAAGAAAAGTACAAGGTAATCACTGGCAGCTTTAAAGAACCTGGGGACATGCTAAGGAAAAAGCCTTTTAAAACATTTTTGGCAGCTTCCAGAAGGGCAATTCCAATTTCTTACAGGGCAATCTCCCCCCCCCCACACACACACAGTATTTCTCGAGCCTCCGAATGAAGCTTCTAAGAATAGCAAACTTGCAAAAGTGACTCAAATGTGTTATCATCTGGTGAGAGATTCTTCACAGTAAGGGGCAATGTGCAAAAACAAGGAGCACACACCTATCCTCCCCCATTCGCACTTTACATTTACACCTTGATCACATGTTCCATGTCTTGCCAGACTAGGCGATCAGGGCATCAGAGATCCTGACCTTAAGTTTCATTCTTCAAAGGTACAGTACAGACTGACACTGTGTGAATTATCTCTTCTGCCTTGATTCTCTTAAGAGAGTGCAGTAGTCTGAGACTTTGTGAGCTTGTGGCAAGGAGTTCCACTGGTGCAGCTCAGGTAGAACAAGTCTTTACCAGGAAAAGTAAAAGTGAGGGGCATTGCCTCCTATAAGAACAGTAGCCATGATCTTAGCTACTCTAGCAAAGAAAGAAAATTTAACATCCCTATACAGGGAGGAGGGCAATTTTAACATCCCTATACAGGGGCTAGGAGGAGGGCAAGCTGGTAGAGGGAAGAAAACGCCTTAAATCTTGCAGAGCAAGGCGGCTGCGTCTTCATCGGAGGCACCCAAAGTGTTTGAGATGTGGGGATGGGCAATACTCCCTGCCGCCGCCCCCCCATCCTGAATCTTCCTCCTCAGAAACGAAGCGTGTCGCGCACCTCTTTGTTTCAAAAGCTGCCCTATATGGGTCCTGGTGCAGATTTGAGGGTTTCGAGAGCCCAAACGATCAAAATGGCAGGGTGCGAGGGAACGAGAGGCCAGGGCTGGCACTCCTACGGCGCGGGGCGACGGGGGAAGCGCGGCGGCGACGGCCGAGCGACAGGAGGGCCGATGGAGGCCACCACTGTAGGCTTTTTGGGGCAGGAGACTGCGGGGCTGGCAGCACCGTCCGGTCCTCCTGCGGCCTCGTTGCGTCTGGACTGGAGCAAGACCTTGTAGGGTGGGGCAAAGGAAAGCTACCCGCCCTCAGGTTAACATCTCCAGTGGCCCTGCTGCAGACAGACCCCCCCTTCTTTAAAAAAAAGCACCCCCCCCAGGCAATTTTCCCTCAGCCCTTCACCGGAAACCCCCCTCGGCTGGACCCGAAGGCAGAATTTCCTTCTATGTCCCCTGCTGAACCGACAACTCCCCCCGCGCCCCCCCCACACCACAGGACAGGACAGGCTTCAGGGGCTTTACTATAACCACTGGAGGCGACTGCCCCTGCGAGGAGGTACAAAGCAAAGCCACCCCTGCCTTCGCCAGCCTGCAGCCGAGAACCAAGCCTTCGCGTCCATCCTCTCCGCCACCCGCCGCCACTCCAAAAGAAGAACCAGAAAACCTCCATCACCCCCGGCCGGCGCCCATTCCCACCCACTTACCGGGCCGACTCTGAGGTGAAGCGGCCGCTCCCGCTTCGATGTGGTAGGAGAACCTCATGGCTTTGAACTGCTGGGAGTAGGATCCGCTGGCGTCGGGGCAGGGCATCCCCACCAGGCTGGCCCTCTGCATGGTTGCTCTGCAGACCTTGTGCCCCTCATTCAGTCCCCTCCAAAATCCCTCAGAGATCGGCCCAGGGACGCCAGGCGGCTTGGCGTCCCCATCCAAATACCTCAAAAAAAATATTTAAAAAAATAGTGGATTCGAATGCATTGCAATTAAATAGATCCACAAGGGTGGATGGGAGGGAAAGAAGGAATGAACAATTTGATCTCTCTCTCTCTCTCTCTCTTTAACACAGATCCTTGCAACAAGTCAGCACAGCTCTTGCAGCGAGCAGCATCGCCTCCTTGGCCAGGAATGTATCGGGAAGCAAGCTTGGCAATCTTATCCACGTTGGAGTGTCTCTAAATCCCCCCTCCCTTGCTTCCTCCTCCCCCCTCCTCCTTTCTCCACACTCCCCTTGCTGAGTCGGTTGGTGGTTGCACACAGGCTGCAGCAGCAGCAGCAGCAGCGCCAGGCAGTGAGAGCAGAATTGCTTGCTGCAGGCAGGCAGGCAGGCTTGCTGGAAATCCTCCTCCTCCGTCTCTTCTTGCCTTTTGCTTTATGTTCATGGTTTTTATTTATGTTTAAATAAATAGGAATGGGATTTCATTAGCCACACGCAGCCATGGATGTCGATTGGCTCTTAACTGCTTCGAGAAGGGGGGAGGGGAAATATCTCCCCCCTCCTCCTCCTCTTCAGGATATTGACTAAAAGGCTGAAAGAGGGGGTGTTGGCAATGTATTTCCTCGCTCTGTTGGGAGGCTTCCATTAACAGCTGTTGTTTGCAAAAAAAAAGAAAATCAGCTCGTTTTGAAGTCAGTTTACTTTGAGGCTGGTGCCTTCCCCCCTCCTCTCGAAGATTTTCACTCTCTGCCTCTGATAAGTCACAGGCAGACTTTGATCTCTCTCCTGGCATTAAAACTAATTGCCAATGTTGGAACCCTATGATGGGAATCACGTATAGATTATGTTTCCCCACCCACCCCTACGTTTTCTGAACCCTGATTTCTTAACCTGTGGTGCATCTGTTAAAAACCAGTTTCTAGATCAGTGGTTCTCAACCTTCCTAATGCCATGACCCTTTAATACAGTTCCTCATGCTCTGGTGACACCCAACCCAACCCTAACCCTAACCCCCAACCATAACATTATTTTCGTTGCTACTTCATGACGACCCCTGTGAAAGAGAAGATCGACCCCCAGATTGAGAACCACTTTCCTAGAGCTATGCTGCTACCTGAAGATCTCCTCCTTTCTGTATTACTGTTGGATAGCAGCATCTCAAATCCGTTTGTAGTTTGCTTCAAGCTCTCTGGAGGAAGCTTCATTAATAGCTTCCAAGTGATCACGTAGTTCTAACAGGGCAGATTTCTCTGTCTAGGGAGAGAGAAACAGCACACGCCTGATGTCGACTTCTTTTCTCGAAAAAATTACATGCTTTCTTAACGGTCAAACCTCTTGCTCTGCTCCTCTCAAATTTTCCAAGGACATTTCACAATTTTGAAGAGTTCCATGCCCACTGTAAACTCTGATCCGTTTTTAAATGGCTACATCCCCATCTATTCAAAAAGTAATAATAAAAATAGCCGCCTCTGGATGTTTGTGGCTTTGCAGCAGAAGGGTTTTGAAACTAAACGGGTTTTTCAGGGTAAAGGAATAGAGGTCAATGCTTATTTAAAACACAGTCTTTTCTTTAAAAAAAAGTATTCTTTTTGTGAAACTTTGACAGAACTAAACAGTTGTTTACTTTCTGCCTTGCATATGGTGACAAAATAATAATATGCAAGATAATGTGCTTGCAAACCACAACAGCTGTGGACAATCTAAATGATTTAAAGGAACAGAACACCATTTTTTGCCAAGGCGGGAGGTGAAATGGTTAAGGCAACAGCAAGGTCCCTCTTCCATGCCAAAATGTGGCAAAGCCTGAGGTATTTAGCTTGCTCTACTGAGTTTAGCAGCAGCTTTCTGATCAGAAATCAGCTATAATATTCTCTTTTGGGATGGCTATTCAGGACTTTACAACCTGATGTAGAACAATTTTACGCTTCCTGTGTGCTTTGTACAGCCATCAATAGCTAGGCTGCATGATGTTTGCACCTGCCTTCCCAGGTGTCACTCCCCCCCTACAAGGTTCTACTACACTTTATGCACCCCAATCCATTTGCCCCTCCAGCCTCCCTGTTCTATCCCCATCCATCAACTCCTTTTTGCACTGTACTTTGCCAAACGCTGACTTTGAGAATGCTGCTTTTAAGAACCAGGGTACACAGGGACTATGAATAAAACAGAATTCACCAGATCAAATGCAGCCCTTCAGCTACACTGATGCTCCCACCTTCTATTTTTGCAGCCTGCTTGGAACAGCAGCAATGGGAAGAGAAGCACAGTCAAGCAACCAAGCTACAATGTATGGTTGGTGGGCTGTACTTACCTGGGCAAGATCACAGGCTTGGGTTAAACTGATGAACAGGAGTCTAAACTTCAAATACACAGTATTTCAGCCGTGCTGTTTGACAGGTATCATACTGGCAAGAAATGAGAGCACCATAAAAAGCCCTCTAAGATCAAACCGAGGGTGCGTTCCCATGGTACTAATTTGTATCTCTATTGCCCCTCCACTGAAGTGGATTAAAGAAAAGCGGGTTCAATCTGGATTTAAGCGTTCCCAAGGGGGTAAGCAAAACATGCATTTAAAATGAACGGACCGTCCCCAAGGAAGCGTGTTTTGTTTACCCGCATCTTTTTCTCCCCGCCCCTCGCTGTTTCATTGGGTGATAGGGCAGAAGGAATTTCCAGCTGCCGAAACACCTCCCCCCCAGCCAGCGATCCTGCAATCCTTTCCTTCAAAAAGACCAAAAGAAAAATTTAAAACTTCTCTGTTCGTCTCCCCTGCTTGCGAAGACTGCAGCCGGCACTCTTTACAAGATCTCCACCCAGCCAGCTCTTTTACACTTTCACTTTTGCGGAAGCAATTCATCACAATGTATCTTTGCTGTTTCTCTTTGGGATTGGAAAGAGAAACAGCAAAGAGAAAATGCCTGCCTAGATCGCTGTTTGCATAGATCGCTGGCTGGATGACAGGCAAAAGAGAGACAGAGAGAGAGAGAGAGATGATCTCTCTGGCCGGCAATTCCCACCTGGGAGAGAATCCCCACCCCTTTTGCCAAGGAGCGATCCCATGGAAAATGGTACGCTGAAAACCCACGTCTTCCAGAAAGTACTGCTTTAAACAGGTATTTTTTTAAAGCGGGTTTTCCCCATTAGCGGCGCTGGAAACCCGGATTAAAGCCATGCATGGGACCGCTCCGTGGCAAAAGAAGATTTTCAGCAGACTTATTATTGCATGGGAACGCAGTCCAAAAGACCACTGCCTTTAGTAAGGACTTGAGAAGACCTTCAAAGCCTCTTCTGTATCACCTAAGAGGTCTCCAAACAACATCTCAGGTGTTCAGATGGAAGGAAAGAGAGTTCATTCTAATGCCTAACTCTCTTCCCTTGTGGCTTTTTACTTAGAAATGATACCAGGACACTGCCCATTTAGGAAGCATAAGACTTGGCTTCAGAGCTGCTTCAGGAAGGAGTCTGATGGTTCCACTGTGACCCCCAAAGCTGTTGTTTTCAAGTCTTCTTGCCTGCACTTGGAGGGCCTTCTCACCCTTTATGCACAAATGCAGAAGGGCTGCGCAGAAATACAGCACACTTCACTGGGACAAGGACCCAATTCAATGTGCAAGAAGGATGTTTGGAGATGCTTTCTGTGCATTGAGGTCCTTCCAAGCACCTCATGCCCCTTTGGTGAGGGGTGCTGTGGAGATGGGCAGGCTTCAATGCCTCTCCAAGGTGTTTTGAATGCCATATGGAGCATGTCGACACATGGCCAGTGACTGCAGCCATGACATTAGGAGATGTTACTTTTTAAAATAGGTTTTGAACATCTAGACAAGATACTAAAGTGCAGAGATGTGACACTATTCCCAGTTGTAAATTAAGGGAGTAAATCAATGCCTTTGAACTCTGATAAAACTCTGGATTGTTAGAAGAGCAAACCAGCCAATATTCAAGGAAAAGAAGCCAAATGACTCTCTGGAAGGACAAATAGTAAAGTGTAAATACTGTACTTTGGTTACACAGTGCATAGGCAAAATTCACTAGAGAAGTTAGGAAAGACTGAAGGTAAAAGAAAAAGAGGGCCACAGAAGCTGAAATTGAGAGACAGTATTAAGGACGGTACTCTAATGAATAGGAAGTTGGAAGAGTAGTTGCTGCTGGACAGGCACAGCATGCTAATGTTTATGGGGTCACAAAGAGTCGGACTTGGCTATGCAACCGAAGTACAAGAACCTAGCATTTGTCAGTCTATTTCACAGCGTATTCTGTTATGAAAGACTATTTTTGTCCATCATTCTTAGCTTTACCCACCTTGCAATATTGTATTTGTTGTTGGGTACCATTGAATTGTGGCCAACTTCTGGCTGACTCCATGGGCACCTCTATGCAGTTTTCTTGGCAGAAATACAAAAGTCATTTTCCATTGCCTGCTTCAGAGGAGAGGCTGGGAATAGAAGCTAAGACTGCTTTCCAGTCTATTTGTTCTACTGCTGAGTTACAGCCACTCCCACATTGCAAGCAATGTTCCTTTTACACTAAAACACCAGAGGAAACAATTAAAAGGAGGAGACTCTGTGCATTGCAAAAGAGCAAAGATAAGCAACAGCCAGCATTCCTGGAAGGAGAAGAAAGGAGCCCCACTGTTAGTAGCCCCCATGAGAGAATTACTCAAGGGATTAAATCTAAGCCAAAATAGTCTACACCTTGACCCTGAAATGTTTCCAGTCACAATTACATAGCCTGTGGAAGTGAGACGAATGACTACCTCAAGGTAGGTACAGAATGCCCTTCTCATAATAACACAGGTATGGACCTTTTTAGAGTCTTTTGAGAGAAGTCATCAAGGTCTGCATCTACAAAGATTTTGTTAACAAGGATGCCCTGCTGAACTAAGTTTGCAGTCTGCCAAGGATAACTTGACAGTACCCAACAGCTAAGAGGTACGAGATGATGTCCGTCTTTTGTTTTTCAGTGTTATTGAGATCAACACACCTGGGCTGTATATGAGAGGGAGTGAAGTAGTGTTCCCGCATGCAGGCGCCCTAGGCAAGGAGTTTGCAAGCCTGATGGATAGGGGAAGAGGCCAAGCCTATCAAATGAGATGGGGGTGAGGGTGCGTTAGGCTAAAGGGGGAAACATAGGTATCCACACCTGACACTTGGCTGGAAACCAGCTTTACCCCCACTCTGTGACCTGGAAGGATTGCCATCAGGGTTCGTTTGAGTGCTCTCTCTTTTGCTTTTAGGATTCAGCTACCTCTGTTGCCGGCCCTTCTAGTCGGTACTGACAGGAGATATATTTTGCCCTTGCCCCCTGGCTAAATGGGGATATAGCTTTTTCTCCCCACTTTTCAGACACTTCTATTGTTTTAATATGCTTATATTTGGTTTCAAATGTTGTAACCCACCCTGAGACCTTCGGGTATAGGACAAGATAAAAATGCAAATAACAAATAAGTAACTTCAGAAACATACTAATGGCAGCAGATTAGCCACCCCTGCCACATATAAATCCTATGTTTATTAATGAAATGTGAAACAACTGGAAACCGCTGTTAGACTTTCTGACATGCAACATGGAGGAACTAACATTATCAGAAACTGCCATAAAATTTTTGTTGAAATGATAGTATTATTATAATTGTATTCTCGTGTAAAATCTGGTCAGTGTCAATCTAAGGTTTATACAATTTCATAACTTACCTGTAACACAACTCAAGTTTTGAT
>MTQE01001795.1:1722014-1736433 GCA_014337955.1 Aspidoscelis marmoratus
TAGTGGGATTTGAATTTAATACGAATGTTCAGTCCCATACAAATCCCATACAAAGCTTCATACGAATGTATTGAAACATTCAGTTCAAATATGAATGTCCAAATTTGGACAAATTCATACGAATTTCAAAAGTTATGAATATTTGTGCACATCTCCAGGGCAGACGCTTCCGTTTACAGATCTGAGGTACTCTTTTTGTCAGTGCAACATTGTATGCTGTTTGCCATCTGCTTCAGCCAAAAAAAATTATGTGCCTACTTTTAACCAGGAAGAGACTTTAATGTGGGGCATTGCATTGCTGACAGTCAGCAATAAGAATGTGATATACAAAGGCACTTCCAAATAGGAGTAATCAAAGTGTCTTGTGGAATTTTTGGAACTGCAATGTTTTGAAGGGGCTCTCATTTTGGTCTATGAGGCTACGATATGCTGGAATAACATGGGACAACAGCCATTAAAACCAGACACATCTGGCAACTCTCTGTATAACCCAGAGCAAAGAAAGCTGTTATGGACCAATTTTGCGGTAATGCAAAGACCCCTTTATTCTCCTCTGAGTGATTCCCATCTATAAGCCTACACATAAATGTGCTTTGGGCCTTTCAGTTGGCAGTCTGATTATTCTTTCGTGTTCTATTTTTTCCCCAAATTATTCTGAGTCATATCCTTACATAGACAGTTTGAATTCCAAACAGCACAACACACACATTCAGTCCAGTGCAGGGAACAAGATTACATCCCCTGGATTTGAAGCCATGTTAAATGAAGCCTAGATTCTACTCCCAGAATAACCCTTACACATGGCTACAAGAGCAAGAATTTAACAGAGTAAAGTGTTCTTGTTGGGTATCATAGTGTTATGGCCAATTATTGGTTGACTGCATAGGCACCTGTATACAGTTTTCTTGGCAGAGATACATAAATGGTTTGCCATTGCCCACTTCCAAGGAGAGGCTGGGCATTGAACTGGCAACCCTCTGCTTTCCAGGCTTCTAGCACTATCATGGAGACTATTAAAATCCTTTCAACAGAGAAAATCAATTTAGGGTGTTTTTCCACTGTCACTAGAAGTACCCATTAGGTACCCATTAATGGGTACAAAAATGCCATTAAGTACCCATTAATGGGTACTTAATGGGTACTTCTAGTGACAGTGGAAAAACACCCTTAGTTACTTTTGAATTGCAGTCCAAACACCCATACTCTGTTAGGCAAAGAAGAGTAACAATATCACAAAGCATCTCAAAGAGGTATCAAATTGTTGATCTTGCACATACTGATCTTGCAGTACAGACTACTACTTCACTCCACTAAGAACTATTCTCAGTTCAGATTCACTCAACTATGAATGTTTTCTACTCTTTTAAATCAATTACTGGTCCATAAGAGGTCTTTCACAAACCTCTTCTACAAATAGCTTTGCTGAACGCTAATCTGTACCATGCCCTCATTTAAAATATTTCTTGAGCAAATGCACCTGAACACCTGTATAATCCTCCTGAAAATGTTCCAGCCAGTGCTTATTCAGAAGCAGGGCTGGAGCAATTTTTAGGGGTGCCCTAAGCAAGATATTTTGCTGCACTCTTGAACTAATTAGACCAGTCTGAGGCTCATCATATATTCCAACTACACATTTCCACCCTGTGCCTTTATTTTAACAGCTGCACTGGTTTTTGCAGTGTGTATTTGAGATAACAGAAACAATATACAAATTGCTATTTTAAAATGTTCCATGACCTACATGCTAGATGGGGGAAAACAATTTCTAACTATGGACCCCTTTAAAGCTATATGGCTGGCTGATCTCCCAACCTGCGCAGATCTACAAGCAATCGTGGCTTTTGCACCCACTGCCTGCCATTGTGATTCCCACCCTATAATGTTCAGTTATGGAACAGTGGATCCAAAACAGCTTGAGAAGTATGCTTCTCTGTGCCTGGAGGGCTGAAGTCCTCCAGAGCATAGTACAGTCAAAATAATGCCTAGAACAACTCAGGTGTGTCTGGCTCCCTTCCTTCCCCCTCTCTTTCATTATTACAAGAGTAAAGGGGGAGGGAAAAGTGACTGTGTTGGTCTCCCTTTCCCTCCCCTCCTCTTTTTTCTGGGTTATAAGAATTGCTTTCCCAGGAGAGGATAGTCTCCATCCCGTTTTGGCTTGGCATCACAAAGCGCTCATTTGATTTTACAGTAGGAGTACTGTTCACTCGTTCTCCCGCCCTTTTTGGCGAGGTTAGGAAATTGTTTCCTTTCATTCTTTGCTGTCGGTATTTAATTAGCTCAATTGCAGCTTTTCCCAACAAATCCTGGGGTGTAGCCAATCTATTGTTATTAGTCCTCCACCCACCCTCACTTTTGTGACATTGGCTTGGGAGTACTGCTTACATAGCAGGAGATGATTGATTTAACTCGGGTTGTGGCTATTCTGTTGTTACCAGCTATATTATTTTTGCAACACCAGTTTAGAGCTGGTTGCCACAGGTAGGCACTGTTATTGAGTCACACATGTAACTTTGTTCTAAATTAAAAAAAACATATCCCTTTCTATCCTGCCCTTTGGTGTCTAAGCTGAATAGAACATGGCTGCCAGTACTTTATTCACTAGGATTCTAAACTGGAAAGTACTTACCTCTTTCCCTGTGGTTCCCTTGTGCACTGAGCAATGGATGTGACACAGCATTGCAATCAATACCAATTGTCTATATAGTAGGACAATGTCCACCTGAGCTGAAAAAAAGAGTTCAGAAAGAAATCAGAATATTAATCCCCTGGGAGTGCTTCACTTCAGAGCGCAAACATGTGCTTGCTTCAACCTAGGACTGCCCTATGGGTGGGAAATCCTGCTCACAGAGCAGCCCTATTTAAGAATAGATTTGAAGGAACATGTACCATCTACTAGAGGTGAGCAGACATACACTTTGTATCCCTGCTGTTTCCTTCTCTACTGCCACCCAGAGTGGCTATATGGGCAACCCAAATGGAGGAAAAACAGAGCAATGGGTGTGTTTACCTGAGCATGAAACCACCCTGGAGCCATACAGAAGTGGCTTATGTTACTCTGCCCTGGGCTTTTAAGGCTACAAAATGTCTGAACCCGCGACATTCTATCTTGGAGACCACAACACACAGAACAGCAATGGGGTTTCCCTTTAACATCACTGCCACTCAAAATCTGTGAAATTTGTGGTAAGCCCCCCCCCCCAAATGTTTTTCTCCTTAAGCTGCATCAAACACCTTTTTGTTTGAGAGCCTACAAATTAAAAGTTTGGTCTCGTAACCAAGCAGGTGCAGTATAACTGCAGATGAAATTGGCGACAGATAACCAAAGATTTGTTTACAGGTGTCCAAACAAATGTTGAGATTATCATTCTAAATTATACATGTCATTGTCACTATATGATTATAAAGTAGTCAAGAAGAATGGTTACAGCAAGGATACTCAATTGCAGCTTTCTTGCATCTTGAGCTAACACAGAATGATGGGAATTGTAGTTCCAAATCATTTTTAGAATGCAGTTGAACATATGATTATAGGCAAGAAAGCTTAAACTTACAAACTCTCAGAATTCAGGAACTGATTCCTTTTTAAAAGCAGTTTAAATCTTATGCATGCAGATTATAACAGTCACTTTACACAGTTGCACATCGAAATTACTGTGTCTCCCTTTGGCTGATTGGTTGCAACTAAAAGCACAGAGAAAAGACTCTCCTTTAGATAGCCAACTCTACTGCCCCTCAATACTGCTTCTTAGAACTTATTCTGTTATTTGTTATAGTGAGCACTTTTTTTCTGAGACAACTCCTGATGTCGTTTTTAGTGCAGAAAAGCTTCTCTTTAAAATTCCCACTTCTGACTCTTCAAAATCCCAAGTCTATCTGACTTAAGTCTGATCTGTGAAAAGTACTTGAACTTTCCCAACAATTTCTGCTTGACTAATAGGATGTAGTAGTTGTAGGCTTGATTAACACCTGGAAAGCCTGAATATCACACGTTGGACTCTGTCTTCCAGTTTTAAGCTGGGGCAATTTGGAACTTCCCTTCCTTTCCGCTGGACAGGAAAGGAGTGCAATCACCCAACACTGACTAGTCACTTACAGCCTAATACCTGTGCAATTGGTCACTCACCTGTGACTGATCCAGGGACTGGTCCTCAGCTGACCCCGGAGCACCAGAAAAGGGATGGATGCTTGCTGCTGGACGTGCTAGGTAATTTGGGCTCCACACTTAGTGCATGATTTAGGAACTTCTGGGATAGCAAGGAATGCCTGGAGGCTGTAACAGCCTCCTCAAGGTGTGGATGCTCTTCCCCAGAAGTTCCCTAATCATGCACTATGGGCTGTAGTGTGAATAGGCCCCTCAACTGTTTGTTCACCTTCCCTATTTTATGCTACCCCAAGATCTCCAGCTTATGAAGTTCTTACCCAGCCCTGCTTCCCTGCCCTCGAGGACCCTCAAAAGACTGGCCACTTCCTCTGTGCTGGGACCCCATGTTAAAAAAGGGCTTGGTGCCACCTTCTCTGCCCTGGGGTTTCCAAGCTGGAATGCTTGGCCACTTGCCTGCAGAAGCCCTTGGCACTCCAAATTAAAATGTGATTTCACCCACCTTGTCTGGTGTGTTCATGGGAGTGGGGATGTGAGAAATCTTCTTTTATTTATTCATGCATTTATTTCTTGAAGTTAGAAGATATGGTTGGCTGTCTTCCTGAGAGATTAGGCATTTATTGGATTCATATAAACTCCACAATTTTCTCTATGAGTAATACTGAAACAATGCCTTAAATAAAAGGACAGGTTCTGTCCTGGATTTGTGACTGGCTTAAGGGCAGAAAGCAGAGAGTAGTAATAAACGGTAAATTCTCAGGGTGGAAAGAAGTAAAAAGTGGGGTCCCTCAAGGCTCAGTACTGGGACCAATGCTTTTTAATTTATTCATCAATGATCTAGAAGAAGGGGTACACAGTAAAATAGCAAAGTTTGCTGATGATACTAAATTACTCTTTCAGTAGTAAAATCTGAAAGAGATTGCCAAGAGCTCCAGAGGGATCTCTTAGCATTGGGTGAGTGGGCAACCAAGTGGCAAATGTGCTTTAATCTTAACAAGTGCAAAGTAATGCACATTGGGGCCAAGAATCCAAATTACGTCTATAAACTGATGGGGTCTGAGCTTTCTGCAACACACCAGGAAAGGAATCTCAGGGTTTTGGTGGACAGTTCAATGAAGGTGTTAACCCAGTGCACGGCAGCAGCAAAAACAAATTCAATGCTGGGAATAATTAGGAAGGGAATAGAAAATAAGACAGCAAGTGTCATTTTGCCCCTTTATAAATCTATAGTGAGGCCACATTTGGAATATTGTGTACAATTCTGGTCACCACACCTCAAAAGGATATTGTGGAACTAGAGAAGGTGCAGAGAAGGGCAACCAGAATGATTAAGGGTCTGGAACACCTCCCTTACGAAACCAGGCTGCAACGTCTAGGCCTCTTCAGTCTGGAGAGACGGCGTTTAAGAGGGGACCTGATTGAAGTATATAAAATTATGCATGGTATAGAAAAGGTGGATAGAGAAAATTTCTTTTCTCTATCGCACAACACTAGAACCAGGGGGCACTCTATGAAGCTGATGGGTAGGAGAGTCAGGTCTGACAGGGGGAAGTATTTCTTCACCCAGAGGGTCATCGGCTTATGGAATGTGCTGCCGGAAGAGGTGGTGACAGCTACCAGTCTAGATGGCTTTAAGGTAGGGTTAGACAAATTTATGGATGACGGATGTATCAATGGCTACTAGAACGAATGCCTAGATGCATCTTTTAGGCTGTGGGGGGAGGGGAACTGGGGTGCTTCTAAGGCCATCTGCTGGGATCTGAGAGCAGAAGGTTTGTCCTTGTCTCTGCTTGAGAAGCCCATGAGCATTTGGTGGGCCACTGTGTGCTACAGGATGCTGGACTAGATGGGCTGTGGCCTGATCCAGCAAGGCTTCTCTTGTGTTCTTCTAATGCCTTTATTGAAACAATCCCTTACTCTTCAAGGCACTGTTATTTATCAATTTGGTTAATTTGTTTTAACTTAGTTTTAATATTGACTTTGATGTAACCTGCCTCAAAGCCTCTGGATGTAGAGTGGGATGGATAAAACAAACAAATAAATGCAGTTATTTTGTCAATGCCCGTGGACACCATTTAATACACTGTATACCAGGTACAGGGCTGAGCAAATACTTGGGCTGCACTTCCAACACCATGGTCTACCAAACAACACTTAGTTTCAGACAATCTGATCCTTACATAGTTACCCAGAATATAATGCTTTATAGAAATATACAGTTCTACAAAAACAAAAAAAACGACCCTCAACCCTCCCTATGAGCTATTTCACTGCACACTCCCACGTCTGCAGTGTGATATACTGTATTTACTTCCCCCAAAGGAATTTCTCTGTGGGTTTTTCCACTAGCACTAGAGCACTCATTAAGGACCCATTAAGGACCCTTAATGGGTCCTCTAGTGCTAAGTGGAAAAACACCCTGTATTTGCCTGAGGATTCCATGGGTGTTTTTCCACTGTCACTAGAAGTACCCATTAAGTACCCATTATTGGGTGTAAAAATGTCATTAAGTACCCATTAAGTACTTCTAGTGACAGTGGAAAAACACCCCAAGTCTGCTAAAAAAAACCCAACATCCTTTGTCTCCAGTTTTATCGACTCTTCCCCAGTGCAGCGCCTATAAAGATTTGGCAAATGTTGTTTAAGCATTTCCTTAAATGCAAATAGGAAACAGCATTTCTAATTCAGTATCAATTACACACGGGGATGTTTTCTGAATTCTCTCACTGCCCCCCCCCTTTTCCTTTCCTTCTGAGTTGCTGTTTGCTTTGTTTCAGTCCCAAAGCAAACCCACAGCCACGCCGCAGCAAGCCAGCCAGCCCAGTCAGCAAACGCAGCCATGACAGGAGGAGGGGCTGCATCAGCATCACCGTCGTCCGCCCGCCCGCTGCTTAGAACGTCCCAGGGAGACACCCACGTACATTGCCCCGCCCCTACTGAGCTTGCGCAGAAGAGCTCGTGACCCATGCCATACCCAGGAAGCTGCATGGTCGTGCACGGGGAAGCATTGGTCGCTGCTGGGACTCAATGGGGTAAGAGAGAAATGGGATAAAGAGGCGAGACTGCGGAAGAGGGTACCAATCCCTCTGGGCGATACTCAATAACATGGGTATAGTCTGTCGAGCCAGGCTCATGCAACGGGCAAAATCAAATGATAATTCAGCGAAGTTATGGTAAAAATGAGAGTTGGCTAACTACATAAGAACATAAGAGAAGCCTTGCTGGATCAGGCCACAGCCCATCTAGTCCAGCATCCTGTCGCACACAGTGGCCCACCAAATGCTCATGGGCATCTCAAGCAGAGACAAGGACAAACCTTCTCCTGCTCTCGAGTCCCAGCAGATGGCCTTTGAAGCGCCCCAGTTCCCCCCCCCCAAACTACAACTCCCTTCGATCCCAGCCAGTGTGGCCAGTGACAGGAATGGTGGGAATTGTAGTTCGGCCGCACGGGGGAGGCCGGCCGGCCACAGTTTGGCAACTACCGATTTAAAATGTCCCACTTTGGGCTGTAAGTGTATTGTTTCCCACATGAATTGTGCCTTGTCGGGGGAGGACAGCATGTGATTATAGATAAAATAGTAAACGGTAGCTCTGATGTATGAAACTCCTCCTTTTGCCAGCCAAAGCAGTGTAGTCAGTTCAGAGAAATGACTGATTAAATTTGCTGCTAGGATCAGTTGGCCATAAGATCCTTTTGGGCGACGTAAAGAGGGAATTTTAGACTGTGGCCCCCATTAATGGGAGGTGGCTTCAACTCAGCAGTGGCACAACTGCCTGGAAAACAGTGGGTCCCAAAAGAAAGTGGCTAAACTTTTTAGTGTCCTTTCCAAGGAAGCTGCCTGGACTTGTCCTTTTAGCCAGTCTTCAGTTTCAAGGACAGCTGAAGTTTTTCTTTCCTCTCTTTACCCCATGTAGTTAATAGGATCCTTTCATGAAGTCTTAACTGAAATAATGTTATATGGGCATTAAGAGCCTTTGGGAGTAAGACCTTTTCATATGTGGTGTAGCAGGAAGAGTGCCAAATAAAGAAGAAGAGAAGGAGAGTTGGGGTGTTTTTCCACTGTCACTAAAAGTTCCCATTAATGGGTACGTAATGGCATTTTTGTACCCATTACTGGGTACTTCTAGTGACAGTGGAAAAACACCCATGGCTTTTCTACCCCACTTTTCTCACCCATTTAAGGGGACTCAAAGCAGCTAGCAAAGCTTTCTATTCTTCTCCCCACAACAGACACCCTGTGAGGTGGGTGGGGCTGTGAGAGCTCAGAAGAGAGCTGTGACTAGCCCAAGGTCACCCAGCTGGCTTTGTGGGGGAGGTTGGAATCAAACCCGGTATTCCCAGATAAGAGTCCAGCTCCTTAAACACTAGACCAAAATAAAGACCTGGGAAACCAGTGTTCAAAGACATTCTGTCCCAGAATCTCATCTGCCAGTCTGAAGCCAAATATTATTGGTCTGTCTAGCCTAAGTCAAAGGGCAGTTTAGATAATACAATGGAAAAACAGGGAATATCTTTTTTGAACAGGCTGTCCCTCTGTCCGAGGTGCATATATATGCTCCCTGGTTTTCCTTGTGCTGATCCTTTCTTCTCTCACCATATTGCTCAGTTGTCATGTGGGTGTGGCATCTTTTCTTCCCTCAGAAAGGAGTGTACTGTGATTTAGAAGTTTCTCCAGCAGCCACTGATTTATCTTGGGACAAGAAAAAAGCCTGTGCTCGTGCCTTTGACACCATGACTCGGCACAGTAAGTTGTTTACTTGGTTTGGGAGTCAAGTATTGGATCCTTTCTGATAATTGGTCAGAACTACAAGAATAAAATGATATTGACCTCTGATTTCCCCCTCCCCTCCTGCAGAACATAAAAAGTCTGGAAAGAAATCCAAACATAGCAAGGTGAGCTGCCAGTGACTATACTGTTTCTCCACTTTTCATAAATGCTTTTGGAAAAGTGAGGCATAGCAAGTAGTGGTATAGTAATAGCTAAGTATGAAAAGTATAACCACTGCAATGAATGCACCAAAGAGGATTGGGTAATGAGAAGACTGCTAGTAGTTTCAATGCGGCCAGTTTTATTGACTGCAACTGATGGGTTAACAGGCAAATACCAGGTTAATAGTAACTGGCCTAGGTAAACTAAACTGAAGTTAAAATGCAGAGATTTAGATCAGTAAATATAGACATTCAAGATAATCTGTTGGAGAAGCTGGGAGGACTCATTTTCTGGCTTTGACAGGAAAAGAATCATGCTTCTGAGTATAGTCGAGAGTAATAATCTTTGTGTTTTTACTGTCTTCAAACTATATCTGCTGACCAGTATTATTATCAACTTTTCCCAGCAGAAACAGGATGCAAAACCTCAAGGGAAAAAGGACCCAGGAGTGCCTCAGCTGTCACATTTCAAAGAATATATGAAAAAGGAAGCCACTCTGAAGCAAAAGAGGGTGAGACAAACACTAGGAAATCTTGTGTGGCGGTGCATTCATTTTATAGCTTGGGGTGAAGAGGCTGGGTGACAAAATTTAGTGTGTGGCTTTGTTTACATTTTTCCCTGCTGCTACTGCTGTCCTGAGGTGGAAGACAGGATGCCCGGATGTGAGCATGGGGACTTGGTGCAGCGTGCCTTGTTTTGTCCATCCAAATCGCAGGGGATGTGTATTTGTGCAACTTGAATTGATCCCTTGCAAATGGGCTCAAAGCAGCAGTGGCAGCCAGTCTGAAGCGGGTCTGAGTAGCAGCCATCTGAAACCCTTCCCCCAAGACAGCTGACTCAAAACAGGCACATGCAAAAAGGAAGCTGGGGGGGGGGGGGCTTGGGAAAGGTTAGTACCACTCCCTATAAGAGGACTTTGCACCTTGTGGTACACATATCACACTTAGGCTTAGGCATCTGCATTAGTTGCCAGTTAGCTAGATTGAAGGTTTTGTCTTTGGCATACAAGGCCCTTTGCAACTTGGGGCCTATTTACTTAGCAGACTCCCCTCTCTTTATATAGACCGGTGTGGTCATGAACATCTTTGGGGAGATGCTGCTGTGGATACTACAAATCCCTGAATGTCATCCAGTGATTCCTACTCACAGCTAGGCCTTCTCTGTGATGGCACCCACCCTCTGGCTGGAACAGTCTCCCTTCTGATAATCATGGTCTTTAGGCACCAGTTAAAGACATCTTTTTACCCAGGTCTTTCCAGAGTGAATGTTTGTTTGTCCCCCACCATCCTTGATTTTAATCATAGATTTTATATAACTATTATGTTTTTAGCTGTTTTTATTCCTTGTTAAACCACTTTGAGATTATATTTTAATGGGAAGTGAGTATATAAAGTTTTAAATCAATAAATCAGGCAATGGAGCTACAGGAGCGGCAGCGAATGGCGCGACAGAAAGAAATCAGCCGGTTTCGAAGTCTGGAAGGTCTGCAGAAGGATGCCTTGCGCAGACAACAGAAGTTTGAGCAAAAGGTGACTTACTGATTTTATTTGCATACTGATATTTTCCTCTTCCTTAACAACTTGCGGGGGAGGCAACACTGTCAAAACATCTGCTAACATCAAAGGAGGGTTTCCCTCTTAGCAAATGTGTTGCTGCAGAGCAAATTTGGAACTATGGAGGCACAGAGTGTTTAATAAGATGGCGTTTCACAGGAATTCTGTTTTGTTATTTTGTTCTCTGTGGAGGGGTTCTGCACATGTGCACTCTGCGCAAGCTGGCTCTAGTGTGGTGACATAGTCATGGAGAAGATATCTGGCCTCCTTTCCTTTCAGACAATTTTGCAAGAATGGCCAACCACCCTCTCTTGTTCCAAGGATTATGTGCAGGGCTGGGGGTGAGGCTGGTGTCACATGATAGGGGCACAGTCAAACTGACTGGCAATGGTAGAGCTCATTTGGGCATATGGCAGGATAGAAATGTAAATAAGCATGATCATTTTTACTGTCTCCACATGCAGAGGAAAGGAAGGGTAGGTTTGCTTTAATAGTGAAAGGAAGTCACAAGAGGATGATGCCGTGCAGTGTCCTCTCTGTTCCACTAGTCCACTAAATACATGTTGGCTAGTATTTAGTTAAAAATAAACCACTTAGACTATTAGATGCCTCACCAGTCAACCCCAGGCTCACCATAGTACCTGCCAATCTACTGTAAAGCAAGTGAGCCCTGTGTAAAAGTGCAGCGAACTCACCTGTACAGGAAATAGGACCATTATACCCTTCATTGTGAGATAGAGTCCCTGCATCTTTCACAATGGGCTTACCTGCTTAGAGTAGGCCGGCAGGTGCTGTGGAGAGTATAGGATTGTTGGGTGAGGCACCTGAGAGCCCTAGGCCTCTCTAAGTTGTTCGACTTGATCAAACTGGGGTTTGGCCCAACTGTAATGCAGGCACATCCCCCTTTTTAGCTCAAGAGTGCAGTACAGCTACAGTGAAGAATCACTGAGCCATTTTGTATTTACCCAGTCAGGTGGGCTCCTCCCACGCTAGGATGCTCTGTTCTCAGGCTGCAGTGGTGCCTGCATTCTGGAGTGGCCCAAAGCGGAATGGTCATCCCAATCCTCTGTAGCTGATGGGCAGTAAAAACTGCTCCCCAGCTTTGGCAGGAGTGTCTAGTACACTTCTGGTAAACTCTCAAATGACAGTCATATGCTATGCTGTCTTGAAGTCGCCACAGCAATGGCCTGATGGATGCAGGAAGTTGCTATGCTCTTTCCTATGATGATCTGGATGGTCCAGGATGAGCCGCTCACACTGAGCACCGCTGTTCCTGAACCTAAGCGGAACAGTAATTTGCTGAAGTTAAATGTGAAAAGGCCCACAATCCCCTTATGATCCTCAAATGAATGATTTGATGCTGAGATAAAAAGAAATGTTATTTTATTCAAAATGTGTTGAGCCTTAAAAGGGATACTCTTTTCATCTAGAAACGTTGAACTAGTTCTTTCAGTCTCAACCAGATATCCCCAGGGAAAGGTGGAATTCTGCTCTCGACATCCCTGCTTTTACTTTAAGTAGGAGTGGTTGTCTTAAAAAGGAACAAGCTGTGATATTTCAGGGTAACTGAACTACAGCCCCCATAAACCTTCCCTCTTTGAGGGAAGAGTAATATCAGGGGTCAGAAGGTTTGGAAAGACTGAAGTGTCATATCAATATCAGCACCAAAATAATTGATCTCATATTTTGGCACATAGTTGCAAGGCACAGCTTACAGATAAGGACCATTAGGCATCAAAGATTGGAGCAGCAGCAAGATTGAAGATCTCTTTAGTCAGCCCAAATTGTGCAAATTACTCTGGTAACCAGTTTGGAAAGAGGGGCCAAAGATTTTTATTAAAACTATTACCCCACAACTAATTCTGTTACTGTGCCATAATCCAAAGAGGTTTGCATTCAGGTGAGATCCAGTAGTCTTGACTTTCCATTGTAAAGGCCAGTTCTGCTCCTCTTGTCTTTAGTGAGATTTTCCGTGTACACAGAATAGGGAAAGCAGGCTATTCCATACAGATTCAAGTTATGTAAGCCTACTTATGCTTGAGTGGTAATGTGGATAAATCTCTCGTCCTGGATGACTTTTATAGCCTCTTCAAAGGATAAGAATTAACTTGCCCTTTTCATTTTCTCCCTCTGATTTTCCTTGTGGCTTGGCTTTTGAATTGCAAGTCTAAGTCTATTGACTGCCTTGTCTCTTGATTGACTAGCAAGCTATAAAGTGCATCTGAGTTCTCTCTCATTTTCTTGCAGGAGACCGATCTGAAACAACTTGCAAAGCACGCCCTGCTGGAAAAAGACAGCTCCTGTAAGGCCTATTACAGGGAGTTCAAGAAGGTCAGCAGGGGATGGACTAGTCTCACACTCAGCACCGTGAAAGATCCATGTGCCTCAACTGTGATGCTTTTTTGGCCTCTGGGTGGGAT
This sequence comes from Aspidoscelis marmoratus, assembly GCA_014337955.1. Lineage (NCBI taxonomy): Eukaryota > Metazoa > Chordata > Lepidosauria > Squamata > Teiidae > Aspidoscelis > Aspidoscelis marmoratus. The sequence continues at coordinate 1,735,018 of MTQE01001795.1, forward strand.
GTGTGGCTGTTCTTCATAGCAGCTCTGTCCAGTCTGCACGGTTTCCATCTGTATTTTGGCTATTGCATGTATAAATTAGAATCCACCACAATTTCTGTGCTCCATTTATTACTATTGTGCAATTTGGCCCTTGATACCGCAAATGAAGAGGGAGTTCATCTGCAGCAAGAATAGTCTGTTGCTCCTCCATTTTTCAGTTTGAGGTCAGGGGAGGGTAGAGAAGAACTGTCAGCAAGGTGGGCCGGTAGCTACCCCAGAGGCAATCAGATGATGAGACAAAAATGCCAAAGCCAGAAGCAATGAAAGAAGAGAGTTCACTCAGCCCTTTCGTGATCAAGCTCTACAGAGCAAGGACTCTGTAGAGGGCACTTGGTCTAATGCCTGTTAAAAGTTGGGGAGGGGAGGAGAGAACAGGCACCAAAGCATTCAGAAGCTTGATTGCAAACAGGCATGGGGAGCATGAATGAATGAACTTTATTCATTAGTCAAATGACCGTATCAAATTTACAAAAGATAAAATCATATAAAACATACAAAAACAAAAACATAATTACTTGTCGCCGTCACCCTTACAAGACAGCCCATACAACTCAATGAATAATTTCCTAAATCAGGCAGTCTTAACAAAAAACAAACCTACCCTATATATCACCGGAATGTTCTCAGAAGACGGAGCCGAGAGGGATTGCCTACGGATGGGTGTGTCTTCGACTATCTTGCAGGAAGTGACACATTTTGTAAAAGGGGGCCCAAACAAGTTCTTATTGAAGAATGCAAGGGACAGGTAAACGAGATATGAGATCTTCAACCATGGGGAGTAAATTGGCTCCCTTTTTCTATCGCCACTGCCACCTGTGCTTTTTCTAGCAATCGGATTACCCTAGGGCAGCTCCCCAGCCACCAACAGGTTGCCATCTTCTGTTCAGCTCACACATGGTGAGCAACAGACCAATCCAGACACAGCTGTGCGCCTTCTTCATCCCAGTTTGTCTCTAGTAAGTTCTCCTAATACCTGCTTTTATACTGTAAGCAGTTGCTCAATGTGTGCAGTTTTTGTCCATGTGCTATTTTGGGGGAACCTAACTCTTGTGTAAATTGAGGTACTTTGCTTGCTCAGTCTTCATTCCCTTTAGGTGATTGAAGCAGCTGATGTGATCCTGGAGGTCCTTGATGCTCGAGATCCCCAAGGTTGCCGGTGCCCCCAGGTGGAACAGGCTGTTGTGGAGGCTGGAGCTAACAAGAGGCTTGTCTTGGTGCTGAATAAAATAGGTAAGCACAGAAGCCATTGGGCATTTTTCTGGAATGTTGTAGCATGTTGTAGTTCTAATCTTGAGCCAGTTTGGTCCAGTGGTTAGGGAGCCGGACCCTTATCTGGGAATAGCGGGTTCGATTCCACCCTCCCCCATGAAGCCAGCT
>MTQE01001795.1:1746531-1760294 GCA_014337955.1 Aspidoscelis marmoratus
TTTTTTTTCAGATTTGGAGGACCCATATGGGTGATCACAAAGCAATTGAGCAATCAAACTGATTCTTTGGAGTATTTCAGGAGCTCTCTCTGTTGCAGGTTTGCCTGCTGGGCCCAGTGGCATCTCTTTGGAGGCTTCAGGCCTTACCAGTGGGACAGAAGTTGAGATGGAAGAGGAGAGACTCAGCTCCATAGAGGAAGAAGAAACTAAAATGGAGGAAGACAAGAATGAGGAGGTATGCATAGATATTTTTGGCTTGGATCCTAAGTACTTGAAGGACTACCTTCTTCCAGCTGGGACAACTCACACAACAAGGTCAACTCCATGCGCCATCATGAAATGAATCATGGCTGATGAACACACAAGATAGGGACTTCTCCATAGCTGCTTTGGAACACCCTCCCTTATGGCCCTTTGGAGGAATTTGAAAACTTAACGCTTATGGAAGGCCCTTCTCCCTTCCCGAATGTGGTTGTTTTCAATTAGAGCAGTTTTGCCGAATTTTTATTCTTTAATTGTATTTTACATGTATTTTAAGGAAAGTTTTTATTGTCATAATATGTTGGTTTTTGTACTTGTCTTTTGTTGCCCTGAGACCTATAGGTGGGGAGGAGGATTATAAATCAAATAAGGAAGTAAATAAATGATAAAATATGAGATCCAGGTTCAGGATCCTGATCATGGTTAGGGCTTTGATCTCTGAGGTAGAGGGCAAGTTTTAATATACTGTCCCAATTTTTTTTTCTTTTTTCTCAAGAATGGCCACTGTGATTTAAGTTAAGATTGGGGGGGGGGAGTCAGGATGTAGCTAGGAGCATTCTTTCTGGCAAATGTGCAATCATTAGTAACAAGGGATACCTTTGTAATGAGGAATCCTTGTGAGAAATAAACTGTTGAGTTTTGAGAGAGCTGTGTTCTGGCATTCTGTGAGAAGAACAAACACAGAAAATGTTACAGGGCAATACAAAATGGAGGCTGTGGACCATTAGCTTTTGGAAAGCTATAAAAAGGCTGTGGCATCGTAGTGCCATCACAAAACCTTTTTTGTAGGATGTCTTCCATCCTCGTTTTTAAAGAAACCTGACTGAAAAAAAGTCAAATCCTCAGGCCTGTGGTTTCACCTTATGAGGGTGTCACAGAATCTAGAAAACACTCAAGCTCTGTTTGGTTTTGGCTAGCAACAGGAGCCAAAGTGGAAGGCTGAATTGCCTGGACAGCGAGAGAAATTCTTCCTCATACAAAGAGGTACAGAACAGCTCTGGCAGATAAAATAAGCAGGAGAGTGGGACTTCTTTGCTTCCTGAAAGAATATACTTCTTGTTTAATTCTTAGGTTATCATTTCCGCAAGCAAGGTCATATCAATAGGAACAACTCCTTGCTGACAGCCAGTATGTTTCAGGTGCTGGACTCAGGGTAGGGAAGATGTATTCAACTGTAAAATTTAGTGATTAGGGTAGAGGCTCAATTTGTTCGGAGAAATCAGACCCTCTGCACAGTAGCATGTTTGGTGCTGTTACTTGATTTTCATATCATACTAAACCGAATTCCAGGAAGAACTGAAGTGACTATCCAGCAAATTTGGAAGCTGCTTGTTGAGTATTAACAATTAGAGCCTGTAGTGTAAGTACCAAAAAGTCAACATTCTGCATCAGAGGAATATGGGTTCCCCATGCTGCATAAATGATCTGAATTAAACGTTGTTTCTCTAGCCTTCTCGATAGATCTATGTTTACAGTAGATTTATTTATTTCCTGCCCTATACCTGAAGGTCTCAGGGTGGGTAACAACATTTAAAATGAAATATATTAAAACAGCAGTGTCTGCAAGTGGGAAGGGAACGTGTCCCCATTTAACTGGCGGCCAGAGCAAAGAGGTGCGTCTTCACTGCCTTCCTGAACGTATACAGTGAAGGAGCCTGACGCACTTCAAAGGGGAGACTATTCCATAGCCTGGGGGACAACACTGAGAAGGCCCTCTCCCGGGTGCCCAGCCATTTTGTTGCTGAGGGTGGTGGGAAGACTAGGAAGGCCTCCTCTCCAGATCTTAAGCCATAGGCAGGTCGGTAGGGGAGAAGGTGTTCCTTTAGATATTTGGGGCCCAATCATTTAGGGCCTTATAAGTCAAAGTTAGCACCTTGAATTGGGCTCAGTAGCGAATCGGCAGCCAATGCAACTCTTTTAAGACTGGCATGATGTGCATCTGGCTAGCTGTCTCGGTCAGCAACCTAGCAGCTGCATTCTGCACTAGCTGCAGCTTCCGAACCATCTTCAAGGGCAGCCCCATGTAGACTGCATTACAGTAGTTCAATATGGAGGTTACCAGAGCATGGATAACTGTGGCCAAGTCATCTCTGTCCAAAAAAGGCTTCAACTGGTGCACCAGCTGTAGTTGGGAATAGGCACTCCTGGCCACAGCCTCCCCCTGAGCTTCAAGCGTCAGCACAAAGTCCTAGGGTACTCCCAAATTTCTCACCTGTCCCTTCCAGGGCATTACAACCCCTTCAAAGACAGGGTGCCTCCCAACTACACAGCCCCAAGAACCTGTGACACACAGCATCTCTTCTTGTCTGGATTCAGCTTCAATTTATTGGCCCCCATCCAACCCATTACTGCCTCCAGACACCTGTCAACCACTTCAACCTCCTCTCTGATTCAGTTGGCACAGAGAGATAGAGCTGGGTATCATCTGCATGACACCTCACTCCAAAGCTCCTGATGACCTCTCCCAGTGGCTTCATGTAGATATTAAAGAGCATGGGAGATAAGATTGATAGATGTTAGTTGTGGATTTGCTAGGACCATGGGTTTTTCTTTGCAGAAACTCACTTTGCTTGATTCTGAATCTTGAAAGCATTTATTTGCAAACAATAAATAGCAACAAAATTTTTAAAAGGGAAAACACTAGTCAGAATTAGTGAATTACAACTGCACCTAAGCCAGCTAAAGGAGGCCGGATTTTAAAGAAAGGAGGCAAAGAGGCTTTCTTTGTTGTCTCTTCTCCCAGCGTTATTTGTTAAATTAATATAATTTTGCCTTCTCACCAGTTTGGCCCTATGACCGTAGAGCTGAAAACCAAAAGCAAGACAAGAGTAGAAGCAGAAAAGGCTGTGCCTAGGGCTCCTAACTTAGCAGAGATCCTGGCCTTGGATCCTCTGCATCAAGGTCAAGGCCTGAAAGCAGCAAGCAAGAAACGAAAGAAACAGCAGAAACGAGCAGGTAAGAGTTGCTCACGGTGAGAATAGTTATTTGCCTTGGCATTGCATCTGCTGGTGTTTTGCCTATATCAAGAGGCTAAGCTTCTTTCTGGCTACACTTTATGTTGATGGGAAAGTAAAATTTGGAAGCACCCACTTTAAATGGGGACCAGCTTTTCCTGAAAAGTTTACGCCTTTCCTGGGAGGAGGCATATTTGCTTCATTAGTGGAAACACTTAAGGATCTCATTGTATGACATTCATGGTGCATACGTGAGTGTGTCTTTCCTTCATAGGAGCTACCATGTATTCTCCCTATGAACCTTAATGGACATCCTAGCCTTGCTGAGCTGGAGGTTCCAAAAGGTGGTGCGTGGCCATCTGACCCCTTCCTTCTTCTCTTTGCAGATAAAATTGCCACCAAACTTTCAGCAACACTGACATCAGCTATGAATTTCAGCTTGTCAGATGACTAAAGGGAGTAAAAGCACTAAACCGAGGAAGTGATGAGTGTTGGGAATTATCTACCTCAAAAGGTCTGGTCTCCGTGCTGCCAACCCAGGCAGGAAGAGGTCCTTTTTTACCTTGTAATAGGTAGAAGGCAATGTGGGAACCAGCAGCATCATGCTATGCAAAAGCCAAAAGTCTTTCTGTATAAAACTTTTTATTGATAGAATAAAATTGGTGAGAATGTAGATTAAACAAAGCTGCAGTTGGTCCTTTTTAACAAGCTTGGCTTCCAGGTATAACAGATTAAATCAACCTCTGTAGTTCAGCAAACATAACTCTTGGACAGAGACAAGCATCTGAAAAGCAGTTATCTTAAAGGGTTGGTTACACAGATAGCATCCTGAGAATTGCACATTTCTTCATACATTTAGGTGGACATAACAGGGAAGAACTTTTATTGCTAGCACTTCTCGCTTCCTTGCCTGCCACGGACAAAAAATTAAAACTCTGTTTAAAAAAGTACATCTGGAGCAGAGCATGTAATGTTGCTACATGTTGCAGGGGTATCAGCCATAACACATTCTGAGGTAAGATTGGACCAGTCTTTTCATTTGTACCTGGTGCTAAATGAGTTGCCGAGAATGGAGTTTGTGTGGATCAGAGGCTTTTCAAGTTGTGCTGTAGACTCTGCAAAAAGGTAAGATTTGCTTATTTACTTACACTTACATCCCACCTTATTCCGCACAGTCTCACCAGGTAAGTTAGAACAGATTTAAAGCCCAATACAAAGATAGATTTGGCTCATGGCATATGGGTTTAACTTACCCCTTCTGAAGGGACAGGGATTGTTAATGGCCGGGATTTCATTGCTCTAGTGCGGGATGCTGAGCGCCTGGAGCGAGATGCTGAGCGCCTAGAGCGAGATGCTGAGCGCCTTCCTCTTTGTTTGGGACTACTAGTCCGCATCTCTTTACCTGGAAGAAGAAAACAGACTTGTTCACCCTAAGTGACTTTTTTTTCATAAACACTCACTTCTTCCTACTAATGCTCTCAACCTGCACTCCTCCACCCTTAAAGCTTGGTTTATTCTGTTAAACCCCATTTAATAATCAGAATAGATTAAAAAAACCTACATAGCTTGTGGATGAAAGTTGTTTTATATCCCACTTGTTTTTGATCTTTGCACTCATACTAGACATTGTTTTGGCTTGGTTTCTGCAAGGATTTTTTGCCTTGGTGTGTGTGTGTCCCAAAATTGTATATCTGTACTATACAATCATACTTTTGAGCTGCATAAAGAGACACCTGTATTTCTGCTTGTTACCCCATCCATTTTGATGAGGGTTAAATAAAAAGAATTATATTAACACTTTTGTCAGTTCACAATCAAACAGAAATCAAATGATCAGTGGAAGTCCTTCTGCAGTATGTTTATCAGCTGTCTGCACATTCTTCCAGTCCAGTCCAAACAGCCTCCTTTAACCTGGAGATGATAACAGGAAGGGAGCTGTTCTTTATGTCCAAATACTGCAGAGGGCAAGACTGCTTTAGTCTGGGGTTCTGGGAAATGTTGCTTTTTCAAATATGGTGTCCTAATCATGAAACAGGTCAGGCTTTGCCTTTACATCAGACGTGACTGAAAGCCTACAGATAAACAGCAATAATTTGGCCTAAATATATAATTTTTCTCCTTAGTATGTCTGAGTTCCTACTTTTCCAAGATCAGATGCAAGCAGGCTTCAAATTCCCCAGAAGACTTGATATACAAATCTCTTATCTAATAATGACCTTTGCTATGGCATTACTGCTCCTTTGCACACCTGTCCTATTTGGCAAAGATCCTTTCCAACAGTAATTAAACATTTCCTGCCTTCTGGTTCTTTTATTTCTTTTCACTAAGTGCATCTTGTGGATTACTGGTAAAAGAGCACTGTGGGTCATTAATCCCCCATGGCTTATGGCCTAAGTGTTCCCTGAAAAAAACTATTATGTTTTGCCCATTTGCATTGTATAGGCACTTGTAACCAGCGATTTATATTTAGAAATTTTACAGAGCCAGGAGGAATGGGAACACAAGAAAAAAATAAAGACAGTGCTAATGAACAGTCAAGGGAGAGACTGTAGCTCAGTGGTAGAGCAAATTGCCTGGAAAGCAGAGGGTTTCTGGATCGATTCCTTGCCTCCCACATATGTAAGCAATGGCAAACCCCTTCTGGATTTCAGCCAAGAAAACTGCATATAGGTGCCCATGGAGTCAGCCACAAATCCACAACATCACATTGAATAGCCAGTTGCTTTAAGACCATGCAAGAGAATAACTAGAAAAAAAGATGTCAGTTTCAGAAAGGAATAGCATGGGAACAGCCCTTTATCAGAGCCAACTTCTTCCACATGCGAAAATGTATTTATTGCTGTTTTATTTGAGGCATTCAAAGGGGCCTTGGGAATAGTCCTGTGGGTGGCTTACAATTGTATACTGCATATATACTGCTCTGAAACATGAATATATTAAGGTATTCTGCCTTGTGTTTCTTTTAAAGTATTTATATACCGCTTCCCATGAAAACGTAATCTTGAAGTGGATTATCAAAGAAAAACAGCTAAAATCATAATTATATAAAAACATTAAAATCAAGGATGGGAGAAGACAGAGAATGAAATGATACTCTGTCCTTATAGTTTGATGTAGCCTAGGTTTGAATATTTTCCTCAGTAAACACAAAAATGTATGTACATATGTAATGTCAATAATTTTCCATGAGGATGGCTGAGAAATGGGATGCTATGATTGCCTGAGGGTGGTAATCTGCTGAGATTAGTTTTTGACCATTTCCAGGCCAAAGTGTGGCTTATAAAGTATTAGTGAAGAAGGTCCCTGACCTCAAGCTTACAAACTGTGGACCTGATACATGAGGAGAAGGGAACACAGAGAGAAAAGGAAAAAAGAAGAAGAAAGCATTTTTCTTCCCCACTTCTCACAGGCAAGATGGTTCATTGCTTTCTGGCCGCAGTTAGAGGAAGGCAGGGCCACAACAGAGAGCAATGGGGGAATTTCCCAGCTTGCGCGCTCCTCCACTGCCTCAGACTGATGCTAAATAGCCTTCTGGCGGCAGGAGGGTGTATGTAAATATAAATGTACATAAAGTACAGCATGTATAAATCTATAAAAAACTAACAGATGTAAAAGCTGAAACCATCAAAATTCAGCATCAACCCAACAAGAAAACTCTTAAATGAGGGACTGCTCTGTTTATTTAAAAGGGTTAGATAGGGAAAGAGAACAGAAGAACTGCCAAGCATCTGCTAAACAAACAATTTTTGCAAGAATGTTTATCCGTGGTGCTACTACTGACCACCTCTATGGTTGTTACCTACCTCACTTCATAAAATAGAGGCATTCAGAACCTCACATCCATCTGCATTAGTAAGAGGCAGTACTCAACAGAATTAGATTTGTTGTGTGGTTCAGTCTAACGCCCCTCAAAATTCAGAATGGAGTTCTATTTTCCTGGCTAGTCTGTAAGTTCTTCTAGCCTGATCTAGCCAACCTTCTGTGTATGAGTGTATTTAACAGAATGTCTTTACCAGAAGAATCCAGCTACTTTGCCACATCTATGAGCTATCTGCTTCCTTGCAAATGTCTCACTCACTTTTCTCTCTGTTAGCCCAATACTGCTTTACTGGTGTTTCAGCTTTGTATTCGGAGAACAGCAACGGCTCTGGGAACCCGGAGTCAGTGAATACCTCGTTTTCTGCACTGAGTTCAGAATCTTGAAGCAGAAGTTCTGGTTTCACAAGGAACCTCTCTGGAAGCAAAGTCACAGGAATTTTACAACTTGAGGGGATTATAATCAAGCCAAGCTATAATGGTTTGTCTCGGAAGAATGGGACTCCACTCGACCACTAGTAGCATTTTGGCCAGGAAATAAAATGATTGATAGATTGGACTTCAGATTTCATAGACTCTATGGGATTTACGGGTAAAACAGTCTGGAATTCATTAGAAACTGACAAGAGAGTAGCCCTCCACTACCAAAAATAAACACAGCAAATGATTTCATTTCTCTACTGCCTTAGGAACATAATACAGTATTGCTAGGTAATCACAATGTTCCATTTCTCAGCCATTCTCATGTCAGCACTACACATGTATATGCCTTTTTGTATTTATTGATGAATATTAAAACTCATCCCACATCAAGCTGCTGTGACAGCAGGGTATCATTTTAGTCATAAACACGACTATAACCATTGTTATGGTTCTGCTGCCCTGTCCCAATTTGTTGTTTAAAGCCAGAAGTTCTAAAAGGGAAACCCCTCAGTGTAATTTCAAATGTATTAGTCCTGACTAGGTGGAGCTGTGAGAACACGCCTATTGCTGGATACATTTTTGGTACATTCCACCTCCCTACACAGAAAGTTTACAGAGAGAGGGAAAGAAAGGCTTGTGTTTTCAGAGTAAAATACAGGATTTACACCATCCTTATTAATTTTTCTTTTGCAAGGAAGTACCAAGCAGTAGCAAGGCAGTTTCAAAGCAATAAGACAATAGCAAGAATTATCAAGTTGAACACAGAGTTACAAAGGAATCTGCATCTTTCGAAGCAATAAGAGAGAGAAGGAGTTTTGGAGTTTGTAAGTGTCCATCTTGTTTGCAACTGAAAGACACGTAAAGTTTGATTGCTTTGAGAAAGAGACTGGCAATTGCTTGTGTTTTATTTACTTTAAAATAAATCCTGCTAATTCCTATTTGAACCTATGGGAATTTCTTAAGGATAAGCCTCAGTGTACCCTCAAGTAATAAAACACAAGCTAACCCCTATAAGACTTGAGCGACCATCAGAACCATGTTAAAATATGCTACAATACAGCCAAACTGTAAATTCACCTCATGTTTCACAACGGAGTTAACACTTCATAAACGTGAAGTGAATTAAAGTTGGTGCCGGGCAATCTCTAACTATTCCACAGTTCAGGAGCCCTACTGCAACCTCACTTTATAATATGCTGGTCTTCATAATAAGTACTGATTTTCTGGCGTATAAAACTACTTTTTAACCCAGGAAAATCTTCTCAAAAGTTGGGGGTCGTCTTATACGCCGGGTGTTGTCTTCTTATATGGTGAGTATATCCCAAACTCTATATTTTAACTGGAAAGTTGGGGGTTGTCTTATACTCCCAGTCGTCTTATACGCCGGAAAATACGGTATATGAAAGAAGCCCTGCTGGATCAGGCCACAGCCCATCTAGTCCAGCATCTTTTCCCAACAGTTGCTTCTGGGTATTCAAGCAGAAGACCACAATAATGTCTTAACTTGCTCTCAGCTCCATACAAATGATCTTTAGGCGTATCCTGCTTGTTTCTCCCACCTGGAGTCGGTACCTAGGTGTCAGTTCTAGTAGCCATTGATTCACCTGTCCTCCCTGAATTTTTCTAACCCTTTCTTAAAAGCCATCCAGGCTAACTACTGTCACTGTCTCTTCTGGTGGTCTTTGATAATGATAATACAGATTGACTTAATATTATGTCTTTTCAAATGTGAGAAACTAACGAGGACCAACCAGGAGACCTAAACATAAGGTTGCTGTTGTTTTTAATGAATAAAAAATAAAAAATTGTTACAATCTTTAACCAGATATACACCAGTATTGGCTAGCCTTTTTGTTTCTAGATCAGAGCAAAAGTATTTCTTTTAAATCCTTAAATCTTTAAATTGCCAATCCCAATATAGTGCCAGAATAATCCAACGTTTTAGGCCCTGTCTGGACACAGTCCTGATGTTCCTGGGTTCTCCCTCTCATTCAGCAATCCTCGTGTCAACAGTGCTTAACAAAAATCAGATATTTCCAGAATGCAGTAAGATTTACGAAGACATAGGAAAAAGAGCAAAAGACTTACAAAACTGAGATACAGTACAATGTGAAGAAAAGAAAGTAATAAGCAAAAAAAGGGGAAATGGGACTATCAGTGACTTTTGTTCCCCCTTTTGCAATTATAAGTAACTTGATATTCATATCTATCCCTAATTATTGCAATAACAACTAATATCAGATTTCCAAATCAGTAAGTCTTGACTAAGCTATTTAGACATTCATATACTATCATCTACACCCTGGATTTAGTTCAGAAACTTCCTGTCAACCTGAATAGCTTTTTTAATAAAAGAATTTGCTGCTAGACTCTGCAGTCTAGCAGCCAGATTCTGCATTACTGTACTTGAAATTTAATATGTTCAGGGTCTCACTGGGATCAGCTACAGCTGGTCAAAAACACTCCAGGTGTCTGAAGTTGTTATGGTTTTCAACAGTAGATGAATTCCAGGAAATCTCTGAAGACTACATATCAGGAGAATGGTATATCCCTAAGAGTGCTCCTATGCAAAAGTAAAAAGGAACACCCCCCATGCCACTCCACATTACCGGTTGATATAAGAAAACAAACACACCTTCTTGCCTTCTCTTGGAATGCCCATACCAACCTCTACAAATCTGCATTATGGACACAGCAAGAAAATGAAGTGAGCAGAGCACCATGCCAAAAAAAAGCATTCCACGTAAAACACAAGATTTCACGGGAAATATTACATATTTGCTACAAGATTTCCTCTTTATTTTGCCTGCAACAGAAACCGGTTCAGTTTGTGTTATAAGCTGTGTATTGTGAGCCCCTTTGCCTTTGCTTTCTCCCAAGGCATAGCTGGGGACATTCAGGGAGCTTCTATGGCAGAATGGGGATTTGAACTAAGAGATTCCTGAATTCTTACCTACTGGTCTAAACCAGTGTGCTAACAGAGGGCCTTTTCCATCTTCAGATGTTTCATTTAATGATCTAATATTGAAGCAAGGAGGGTCTTCTCTCTTAGAATTTGCACCCACAATTTCATCCTCTTTTACCTGTGTTTTGTAGAAGCCGCTGAATCTCTGTCTGGGTCTCCTGCAAGTTTTGCAGCACTTCCTGGTTCTGTTTGGTTGGATCCTTATAGGACCAAGCAAAATAAGCTACGATGATTAAGCCCAAACCAGCAAAACCCCGGCGTGAAAAGCCAACCCAGAAGGAGATGCTCTCCTAAGAGAAACATAAGATCAAAGGTTATCACATGATCCTTAAAGTTTGATACAGAACAGAAGGAAAGGAAGGAAGGACTTTTTTGCTGTTTAATAGTTATGCAAAAGTTAGAAATACCAGCATAGTGCTAGTTTGGTTGCGAAACTGTACTAGGTACCATATTTTCTGCATGATTTGGCAAAAAATATTAAGAAAAATAAATTTAAAAAGGATACAGGGTGATCTTAGGGGAAATTTCTTTGGAAAACAGTGACTCTTATATTTCTATTTCTATTTTTATTTATATACCGCCTTTCCAAAAGGAACTTTTGCCCAAGGCGGTTTACAAATGGAGAAGAAAAAATACAAAGCAAAATACAATAATTACATCAAAGAAATATGGCAAATATATGGTGGGGAATTTAAAAAACTAGGAAAACTAGAGGCTAGAGAACTTTGGAGTCATAATCCACTAGGGTAAGCCAATGAGGGCTACTCAACCAAAGTAACTGAATAGCGTAAGAAGGTAAGAGGAGCCCTGCTGGATCAGGCCACTGTCCATCTAGTCCAGCATCCTGTCTCACGCAATAGCTCAGCATTTGCTTCTGGGCATTCTCAAGCAGAAAATGAAGGTGAAAACTTCATCTCTTTTCAACTTCCTACAAATGGCCTTTCCAACCTGAAGGCAATACTTAGGCATCCATTCTAATAGCCATTGATACACCTGTGAACCATGAATTTATCTAACCATTTCTTAAAGCTATACAGGCTGGCTGCTGTCACCATCTCTGCTGGGAATAATAAATTACATAAATAGATGATCTGCTGGGTGAAAATATACTTCCCTTCCTTGGTCCTGACTTTTATTCCTCATGTATAATGAATGGCTGTGTGCATATGCACACTATTAAATATAACTATTAAAAAGTCTGCAGCACTATGGAGGGCAGATTGACATTACAGTATGATGGGGAGACCCCAGCCTATTAATGTAGGTCAGTTCAACCTCAGAAGCCAGATCACATTGTTCTAGGTTTCCAGGGCTGCATTAAACAAGGAAAGCCACATTCTGCTAACTGTATGAAAGCAAAACAAATTGGACAAAACTGTTATACAAGGGGCAATTATAAAGACTTGAGCTCAGCAACATGAGGAAGATAGAGATCTCTAGAAGATTAAATGCAGTGATACACCTACCAAGACTGGCTTTCAAAAGGAATTAAACAGCTTAATGGAGGTTCCTTGACCCTGTTGCTTTTATCATCAATATGTGCTTAACCTCCCATTATACAGGGAAAATACTGGAGGACCAGATGCTGAACACAGATATTTAAGGAAGAGCATCAGTGAAGCATCTGGCTAGAAAGAGTCAGCTGACTTTGATCTATTGCCTCAAAGAAATACTGTACTTACAAAATAAGTTTTGAGCATAAGCAAAATCTATTTTATTTATTTAGGATATTTATACTGTCCTATTACTGCAACCTCAGGAAATGTACAATAAATCAATTACACAAGATAACAGACGAATAAAAAATGACGATAAGAACGAAAATAAAGGCTGGAAAAATGGCTTGTACTTATTACCAACGCAGGTAAGGACCACCTCACAGGTGCTGGTGGCGCTCATGCCTTCTTCATGGCAATTAGGAAAGTAAATGACAGGACTAATTTTGGAGTTAAACTCAGAAAGGACCAAAGAGGTAAGCAAGTCATTTCTGCAGAATTTTAAAAATGTGCATCAGTGGTGTCACCCGTTGAACAGAAGAGTCACACAGCAGGAAGAAATTCAGAGTCAAGAGCTTATAAACCTCCGGCCAAGACTATGCTTCCAATGAAGGCCTGTTACTTCCAGCCTAGAGAGATTTAAGAAAAAGTTAAACAAATTCATGGAGGACACATGTATCAATGTCTGAGAGACAGGCAGGATGCTTCGAAAGACCAGCTGAAGGGATTTGAGAGCATGTGAAGGTTTTGTCTTTGCCTTCTGCTTGAGATGCCCAGAAGCAATTGGTGGGCCACTGTGTGAAGCAAAAGCTGGGTTAGACAGGCAGTGGCCTGGTCCAGCAGGGCTCCTCTTATGTTTTTATGTTATTGATTATGGTCCACCCCTATATGGATCAAGAATTCAACCAGCAAGAAAATATGGCTGCAGAGAACATGCCCAAGGTCACCAATCAGCATCTTTCCAGTTCCCCACCCCCCATCAGTTACATATTAATGTGATGCAATTCAATCATCATAGCTGCAAATTGCAAGTTTTGGCTAAATGGTAGCTTTTCTTTAAACATTTATTTTCTAAGTTCCAGGGCTGGAGTGGAATGGACACTTCAGTTGCTCTCATAAGCAAGGCATATTTTTGTTACCATTTAGATCTAGAAACATTTATGTTGGAAAATGCCTACACCTCACTCAGAGAAGGATAACAGCCCATCCACCCTTGCCTGCAGAAGAAGGCAGCTGAAGTGTGAGACACCTCCTGTTGACAAGGGCAAGCTTTGTTCCACAGTGCTGTGTAGAGAAGGAAAGAGGGCACAGGTTCATATTAAAGCATGTAAGTTTGAATAATGAGACAGGGCCTCAATAGAAATCAGCATCAAATCTGTGCTCCAGGCGCAGCATATTTTGGGAGATGTACTTTTATCTCGCTCCCCATCCCCTTTGTGCTACCGCAAGCAGAGTTCCTACTGTTAAGTCATGGCTCCCCTCTGAGTCATCCATGAGAAAGCTGCAGATTACACGCTCCAGGTAGATGCTTGCTCCTAGTAAGGTCAGCAGAACGAACCTGGAGAGGCAAAGGAGGGAGGATTTTTAAAAAGCAGGAGCTTTAGAAGCAGGGCGTTTAAATTTTTCTCATGCTCCTAACCTGTGACCAGTGAAAAATGAAACCGGGCATTCATTACCCAAGATACGGACCTGCAAGGACCTCTGCTTTAGTGTGAAAGGCAGATACCAAAACTGTGGCTATGGGAAAATAAGGTTTTATGTAATGTATCTACTTTCCCAGCCATCACCAGGGTCTAATGGAGGCTGGGAAGGAAGGAAGGAAGGAAGGAAGGAAGGAAGGAAGGAAGG
>MTQE01001795.1:1760408-1771386 GCA_014337955.1 Aspidoscelis marmoratus
GGAAGGAAGGAAGGAAGGAAGGAAGGAAGGAAGGAAGGAAGGAAGGGCATCTGCACCCATATAGTGCTATTATGGTAATAATGCTTTCAATAATGTATTTTATTTATCGGATTTTTATACAACCCTATTACTGTAGTCTCAGGGCAATGCACAATTAAAATCTATTAAACAGAAAAAGATAAACAAAAAACAAAAGATCAAAATGCAGGATTGGAGTATAGCATCCTCATTACAAGTAACGCTGGTGTCTGCCCAGTGCAGAGTCCACTCTTCCCTTCCTTGTTAAGTGTTCTATGAAGTGGGATTTGAACCAACAGGCCTTCAGAAGAGGACTGTCCCCTAATGGTCCACACCTGGCCATCCCACTTGAGTAGTAATATCTGGACCTTCGAAAGATGACGGTTCCCTAAAAGGGCATAACCAGCCTGAGTCAGATCCTCACTTACCACCCTATTTTTAAAAATAAATTTCAATAAATAAATAATGAAATAAAATACATCAATTTTTTTAAAAAATTAATTTACTAATAAAAAGAGAATGTAAACAAAAATGATTTTCTAGTATCCTAGATCCCACTGCAATGCCCTGCAAGGCTTGGCAGCCGTCTCCCATTACCCACCGTGCTCCAGCAGTTCTTTGCGTAGAGGTTAGCACCAGGCTTGCCGTTCCACTCAGGAGATGGAAGAAGATGGAATAGAGCGCATTAGACTCGCCCACTACAAAGCGGTGCAGGAACGCCACTCTGTTAAAGATCTCTGCAAAGGCTACCCGCTGCTCCAGTGCTGAATCCTGCAGTTCTTGGAAGGCCTCACGTACGCCTGAGAAGGAAGCAAGCAGGCCACCAAAACAGACCAAAAACAAAAGACCGCCGTTTCATTTCCATTGGGATGGTGCAAGGCACAGGGAACCTTCTGCAAGGTCTGTGCTGGTGCTCACCATCCAAAGTTATTCTGTCCATACTCAAAGAGTTTAAGCAGACTTATCATGCATTTCAGCTCTTCTTATTGCAGCAGATGCACATTTGTGGAAGTAATTCCACCCTGTGCTTTTTAAAAATGCCTTATGATGGCGAGGAGGTCAGTCGTACTGACTATTTTAAAAAAAAATCATATCAGGGTGATATCACTTTCTACAGATATGCTCAAGGGACAATTATGAGTTTCCAATTACTATTGCTCACATTTAATACTTTGTATACCTTGCTGCTGTAGAAAACCCAGATAATAACATTCAACAACATCTTAAAAACAAAACTAAGACACAGACTTTGCTATCTCCTTAACCCCCAAATGTTTGGGAGAAGAGTTGTGTTCCCAGCTATTCTGTAAACATAGAGGAAGGATGGGCAACCATCATGGAGGGGACTCAGATGATAAGCAGTTGCTAAAGTAAGTGGGTACTGAATCCTTTAAGGATCCGTAGGCCAACTAACACCTTAAGAACATCCCAGTAGCTTCAAGGCAGCCTGTGCAATTACCTCAGGACTGGTGTCACTCAGAGAGCCTATAATGGCAAGTAGCCCTGTGGGGAACATATGTTACACGGCTGAGCAGGAGATGTGAACTACAGAGGCCAAGCACCTATGTCCACTAAGATCAGAACCAAGAAACAATAACTAAATTACAAATTTGTTGTTTTAAGGTTTCAATTTCAGGTTTTAAGGTTTCAGCACAGTATCAATTAAAACAGTAGTGTGTGCAGTGGGGGGCAAACATAGCCAGCATCTAGCCAAATGCCTGAGCGAAGAGCTGCTTCTTCAGCACCTTCCTGAATCTAATCACAGAAGGAGCTTAACGCACCTCAAGAGGGAGGCTGTTCCATAGCCTAGGGGCCATTACTGAGAAGGCCCTTTCCTGGGTGCCCACCAGCCTCACTTCTGAAGGTGGTGGGACAACCAGGAGGGCCTCCCCTCCAGATCTTAGGGCATGGACAGGTTGATGTGGGAGAAGGCATTCCTTTAGATATTTGGGACCCAAGTCATTTAGGGCCTTATAAGTCAAAGTTAACACCTTGAATTGGGCTCGGTAGTGAATTGGCAGCCAGTGCAACTCTTTTAGGACCAGCGTGATGTGCATCTGGCTAGCTGTCCCAGTCAGCACCCTGGCAGCTGCATTTTGCACTAGCTGCAACTTCCAAACCATCTTCAAGGGCAGCCCCATGAAATGGGCTGTACTCATCCTTTCGACTCACAACCTGAAACACCAACCCAAATAGGTCATGAACTTTGTTAGATGACCCATTAGATGCACTAATGAAAGATAGGCACAAAGCAATCTATCTATTTCTGGTAAATGGTGAATTGCTCTTAAATCAAAATTCCTGCTCGGATATTTCAAATTACCTTGGGAGGAGTCATGAATTGTCCGACGCAGCAGTTCTCCATCCCGCAAGATCTGCTCCTGCGAGCGCAAAGTGGCATTTTGAGCTCGGGCTGTCTCTTTGGCAAGCTGGTTTGTGGATTCCAGTTGGCGGGCCACTGTCTCCGAAGAGGCAGTAAGCCTGAGGCAGGTACAGGATACAAGAATCAATTAATTTAGGGTTTACCCTGTGTTGATCGAAGCTGATGGGAGTGATTGCCTGGAATATCTTGAGAACACCAGGATGCACTGCAGTATATGTTAGACTCCCAGACCTTGCTTCTAATGCAGGGACTCCTTCTCATCCTCTGGTCTCTTGTTGTACAAATGTGCAGATAACTCTTTGGCCTTGTGATAGATGCTTTTCAGGGAACAGCACCTCAATTACAGGACGCGGTGACCATACCTCCCCATCCAATCAAACACCTCCTCTAGCTCCAAGTACATCCTACATCAGTGGGATGTGTGAGCCCCACTGCGTTAGGGCCATCTGCTACCACTCAGGATTGCTAGACAAATTCCAAATCTTCCTCTTGGCAATCTTAATTTGGCCTCTATCTGATGTTCCATTCACTCAACTCAAGTCATGTAACTCAAGCTGCCTAGGCACAGGAATGAATGAACGGACCCTAATTCCAGCTCAAAAGTCAATGCAAAACTACAACTGGTTTACTTAATTTATACAACACCTTTCTCCATTGGGTCAACTGCAGATAAATGACAACAGCAGGGACATTTCTGTATTTATGGTTTCTGTTTCTGAAGAAACTTTGGATTCATTCATATGACCTGCCATCATGTGATCTTTGACACATTTGCATTCAGATTGGGTTAGCCTAGATTGAACTCACCATTTCAGTAGGCCAATTTTGATATGGATTGTCATCAAAACCTTACAGCATCTCACCTATCATTAGCTTTACCTGCCTGATCCTTGGCACCTCTTCCTTTTAGATGCTTTGCCTCCTCTCTCTAAGAAAAAAGTGGGCACCAACCACTGCTGACTCTACATCAGGGCTGAGGACCCTGTGGCCCTTCATGTGCTATTGAGTTCTGTTTCCCATTGGTTTTGATCAGCACAGAACTTCTGAAGAGTCTTGGGTTCAAGAACCACCAGTTTAACAATAATATATAAAATACACTATAACACAGCAGCAGAATAAAACCAAAATTATTCCAACTGGGAATCATCAGTTTGAATCTCCTTTTTGACATGGGATTTCAGTAATTTAGTTCCAGCTCTGGTGTGATGCTCATCCCTTTTATTGCAAGTAATTGTTGCCTATAGATACCAAAGTTATAGAGCTGCAAAAACCCAGTCAGCCCATTCAATAATCTGATATAGCCTCTGTGGGGCCACCACAGAGACCGAATCACATTGCTGGATGTTTCTGGCTTCTCCTTCAAAAAGAAAACCTACATTTTACCAACTATATAAGATCAAAATGGTGCTGTACAAAATCATGTTAGAATAGAGATGCTTGCATTTGAGATCCAGATCTGACTGTTCAATGGTAGGACACACACTGAAGCTGAAGCTCAAATACTTTGGCCACATAATGAGAAGACAGGATTCTCTGGGATCCTGGAAAAGATTGAAGGCAAAAGAAGAAGGGGATAGCAAAAAACATGAGGTTGGGGAAACGTAGTGAAACAGTAGAGAACAGAAGGTATGGTGTGCTGTGGTCAGATACAACTAAATGATTCAACAACAGCAACAACACTTCTGAATTGCTAATCTTTGCCATATGTTGTTCAGGAATGTGGACACTGCAGCTAGAGAACACTAATGTATTACTAATCAATCTAGGAGAAAGATTTATTGACAACCCTGCTATAGGGAGGACTGACAGCTTCCTTATAGGAAGTAGTTCCAGTCCTTGAAAAATGTGGGCTGTCTGTACACTTGAAGTCCTCTTGAACTAAGCAGGGCTTCTATCTGATCAAGTATACACAAGATAACAATGTTTGTTTCTAGCATCAATGGATTCAAAACCATCTGAAGGTTGCACTTCTAATATGATGAACCTTGCTAGTACAATTAAAACACAACTTAACTCTTGTGTTGCAGAGAAGATTAGAAGCTTGCACAATTGAATTTCCACTTCTGGACTGCATATTAGAAACCTCATTCTGCAGTCCCTAAACTGACAGGCAATCACACTAGTTCAAGTGCCATCATTGCCTATCCTGTAAATAGGCATTCTGTAGTCTTGTAAGCCTGAAAATACACTCAAGCCTATCAAATTTTGATGTACAGAATACCACCAAGGAGGTAAATGCTCTCAAAGCATTGTCCACCTGTTTCCCTCCCACATGAACGTCCAGGCCCAAATATTCCCTTTGGAAAAAGCGATACTATAGCTTGGCAATTCCCCTCCCCAAGCAGAGCTGTTTATTCTAGCTTTCCACCAGGCATCAGCGAGGACAAAGGCTGATGTTAAGCTGATTTGATAGGCCACACTTCCCGAATTAGACCTTCCTGTCACGCTGAGGCGAACCTGCTCTAGGAAACGCTGGAATTGGAGTGTCACCCTTTGGCAGCTCCCCCAATCCCCATATAAAACAAGTGCCCTACTTTGGGTGCAGCTGGTTCCCTTGGCTCAGATGGTAACAGAAAACACTGACTGCGTGTCGATCATCAGACTCACTGCTATCCAAGGAGTGGCCCAAGGAACAAGAGCAAAGCACTTGAACAAGAGCGCAGGGCTGCCCATCAAGAACCTCTTCACTTTCGTGGCAAAAAAAGAAAAGGATGGTGGAACTCCTACATCTGCATTATTTACTCAGCAAAGGGAATTTCAGCAGATATAGCATGTCAGAAGGCTAAAATTCCTTCTGCTCTGCAACTCTTAAAGGTACAGGAACCCTTCTTTGGTCTTCTTTGTTCTATTCATAGGTGTCAGACCATCTGCTTTCCCTTTCATTTGCCAATCTATACCTGTCAGCAGGTGGCAGGTCACTTGAGAATCTGTCAAGGCTTCAGTAGACAGACCAAGGAGAGTGGCTGTAGCTCAGTGAGGTCACGGGTTCAATCCCCAACCTCTTCCAGGAAGTAGGCAATGGCAAATGGCTCTGTATCTCTGCTAAGAAAACTGCATGCCCATGGAGCCAACCAGAAGTCAGACACATGTTGGTAGTATCCAGCAAGAACAACAGGAAGAGCAACATCTGAAAGCCCTCCTTGGCTAGTCACATTTGGCTAGTCTGTTGCTGTTAAAGGGAAGAGGAACAGGCGGCATGATCTCCAGAAACTTAGTTCTCTGTCTTTAAAAAGAGGTGCTAGTTACATGTAAGAAAAATGATGGCTGAGAAACGTCTCACCTCTAAAACCTGCACTGTTTTATTTGTCCAATCTGAGAGTTCAAACTTCTGGAGTCAAGGAGGCGAGAGAGGCTAAAGCAGTACTTGGAAACAGAGAAAGGCCGTGGTCAAACCTTCACTTTAAACCTTCATCTGTCCATCTTGAGTTCTGCCTGCTCACACCTTCTTATTTCTATCCATTTGTGGACTTTCCTTCCTCCGTTTAGACTTTCCTGAATGGAAAGTCCACAAATAAAATGGATAGAAATGAAAACATGTGAACAATCAGATCTGAAGATGGATTGAAAAAGGTTTAAAGTGAAGGTGTGACCAAAGCCATAACGGATAAATGGGTCACAGTGTGGTGCCCCTTCTTCTAAAAGTGAACAAGGCACAGAGATTCCATCTTCAATGGATTTCAGCTGCTTTTGCCATCTCAGGCTGGCTCCACACTAAGTAAAGTCATTGAATGGAAAAGAGCTCAGAGTTTCTATAACTTTAAAAGCTATACACAAGAGGGAATTGAAGCAGGTGTTGCTCATCACGGAAGCATCACTAGCTCATATTTCCTCTTTTTGTACAACCATTAAAGGCCCAAGAAGTCCAGCCTATCTAGTTCTGTGGTTAGAGTGCCAGACTCATATCTCATAGTCACTGGGTTTGATTCCACACTCCTTCAGGAAGCCAGCTGGGTCACAGCCCCACCTACAGACTCCTGCACAGGGTGTCTGTTGCGGGAAGAAGAACAGAATGTTTGTCAGCCACATTCCGTCCCCTTAAAGGGTGAAAAAAACAGGGCATAAAACTCAACTCTTCTTCTTTTCCATGTGGTAACTCTAATGCCAAGTACCATTGCTTTTTCAAGGAAAAAGAAAAGACTCTACTCGCCTGACCTGTATACCGTATCTTGAGCTCGCTGCTGCCAAACTTCGTTGTGCAAAAAGTAGCAGATGCTGTGAGCGTGGGTGAAGAACTCTGTGTAAACCCCAAAGGCTACAGGGTCCATGGGCTGGGTGCAGTCACGGATGGGGGTGTCTGGCTCACAGTGGGGAAACTGCTTCCCAGACCTGCCCAAGGAACAACAGAAAATAATATGTAACATGTAGGCTTCATCACCCGCCTTGAAATCAGCTGGTGCATCTATGCGACAGTATCTTTCAAACAGAGCTGGAGTCAAATATATCTCTTTTCTAGGATTGTTACATTGAACCTAGGCTAGGATCCTTAACTTTTAAGTAATACAGTGGTACCTCGACATACAAGTGCCCTGACATACAAGTGTTTTGAGATACAAGCCGCCGAGCGAGTGATATTTTGCTTTGAGATGAGAGCAAGATTTGAGATACGAGTATGTAAATACAGTACAGTACATAACAAAAACAACTGAGGTGGTGTTTTGGGAGCTGGAATGGATTAATGGGAAAATTGCTTTGAGATACGAGCGATTTGACTTAAGAGCAAGGTTACGGAACGAATTAAACTCGTATGTCAAGGTACCACTGTATTCCATTTTCTGAGAACAATATGCCACCGTGTAATTTCCCAAGCAGATTGTCCACAAGTATTATCAGACAAAGTCTGCCTAGAGCCATTCAGTGGTTATACCAGCCAAAGATGGCTGCCCTTTTGAGTAAAACAGCACCCACTGTAAATATGCCTGCAGCATTCCTCTTCCTGGTTTATACTTCCTCACCCTCTTCCTACAGCATCCCTCCTATTATTAGACCCAGGGCTCTTGTGTGTTTTCTATCAGCTCATGGACCCATACCTAAAGGTCTTGCCTCACCTCTGGAGGTGGCAATGGGCAAACATGAGAGCAATGCGGCTTTGCTGGTCCTCATCCAACTCTTTGCACCCAACATCTAGATGACTCAACACTCTCATCCAACAAGTACCATAATGGGGGTGCCGAGCCCATTCACGGGCCTGCTTCAGTTGAGCTCTTCCTTGGGAGAGGAGTCCAGGGTCCAAAGAAACCAAGCACCAAAAGCTCGGACAGAAAGAAAAGAGCCAAAGAAAAAGAGCTGGGTAACACATTGTGGTCATCTTAGGAGATCCAGAAGCCAGGCTACATTAGGCAGCCTTAACTGAACCCACCTGATAAATATGATAAAGTAACTATCCAAGGCGGAGCTGCTGTGAGAATTAAGATTTTTCTAAAAGGAATAGATGCACAAGCCCACAGTCTTTTGGAGTAAGGACTTCAGAAAATCTTTTCATTCATGGCTTGACCACAAATGTTTGTGCTAGAATAAATCTGTTAGCCTTTTAAAATACCACAACACTGTTCTTTTCTGATTGTATGAGTAACTATCCTACTGCTTCATATGAAAAGCGAAGCACTGCTGGCATTTGTTGAGGAGTTCCTGTTCTATTTTGTCCCAATTTCCTTTCATACCAGCTGTTCAGATTGTTCAGCAGAGTAATTAAGTGTTTGTGTTTAAACAGTATCCTAACAAGCAGAAATTGAGCAGGGGACGCATTTCTTATTGTTAGAAATAAATAATGAAGAAAGGCTTTCAAACACAGGAGCATAGCAGGTAAACATTTGTACTTGGTAATGAGAGGGTGTTGAAAATTTATTTTCAAAGTAACAAGCTTCAAAACACTTTGAAATTGTTATCAAGTAAAAACAAACAAGCAACTTCCAGCCACCTAAGAATATCTCCATAGGCAATTTAAACTGCATTGGAGGGGCACTGAAGTCTACCTGCTTCCATAGCATTCCCATCAAATGGTCTTGAGGAGACTTGGCGTGACTTTAATGCCTCTCCAAGGCATTTAGGGGTACTCCTGAACTTGGTGCTGATGTTTGAAGCTCAGGTGGATGCTGTGGCCAGGAGAGCCTATTTCCAACTACAATTGGTGCACCAACTTAAGCCTTTTTTGGACAGAGACAACTTGGCCACAGTCAGTCATGCTCTGGTAACCTCTAGATTGGACTATTGTAATGTACTCTACATGGGGCTGCCCTTGAAGATGGTTCAGAAGCTGCAGCTAGTGCAGAATGCAGCTGCTAGGTTGCTGACCAGAATACCCAGCTGGATGCACAACTGTCTTAAAAGAGTTGCACTGGCTGCTGATTCACTACTGAGCCCAATTCAAGGTGTTAACCTATAAGACCCTAAATGACTTGGGCCCCAGATATCTAAAGGAACGCCTTCTCCCATATCAACCTGCCCATACCTTAAGATCTGGAGGAGAGGCCCTCCTGGTCTTCCCACCACCCTCAGCAGCCACATGGGTGGGCACCCGGGAGAGGGCCTTCTCAGTGATGACCCCCAGACTATGGAATAGTCTCTCGTTTGCAGTGTGTCAGGTTCCTTCACTGTATATGTTCAGGATGGTGGTGATGACGCACCTCTTTGATCTGGCCTTTGCCTAAATGTAGCTATAATTTCCCCCATTTGTAGACATTGTTTTAATATACACTGTTTTATTTTAATATGTCTGATTTTAAATGTTATTACCTGCCCTGAGACCTTCAGGTATAGGGCGGGATAGAAATGTAAATAAAAATAAATAAAGGTCTGGTTGTGTCTCCACGTCACCAGTGAGAGATGTATCAAGGAGGTACTTCTGCCAGAAGGAGTTTTCCTTGGAATCTCGACAAGGAGTTTGACATCTTCATTGCCATACCTGAGGCAACAATGCTGAGCCTATTTTAAATGCATTTTATATCTGTTATTTTTTTACTATAGCACCCTGGGACCTTTTGGTGAAGAGTGGGATATAAATTCTGAAATAAAAACATAAAACATTCATACAAATGCAGCACATTTTGTTATGTGGTGGACCAGCTCATGGTGTGAGAAGAGACCTCAGAGCTACTTTGCATGCAGTGAACTTTTCTGTCTTAGTGGGAACTTGGGCATTAATATATAAGCAGGCTTCCATAGAGACACAACTCTTTAGTGTGCAAAAAGCAGCTCTAAATGCAGCAAAAAAGGCTGCATTTGTGTGTAGGACAACTTGAGAACTGTGACCTTGGCAACTGCAATGGAGACAGGCCATAAGTGAAGTTTGATCTGGTGGAGATACCTCAATTTGTCACCCACATGGGAAATGCAGGCACATCCAAAGCTGCTGAATCTAAAAAAGATTTTCCTGTTATTCCAAATCTGGTTGAATTTGATGTACTCTATATGTGTTTGAAGGCGCTCTTTTATTTGCAAGTACTTCATAATATTCCAGATCTGAAAGTAGGTGCAAGAATGGAGTGTCTGAAATTCAAACCTAGTTGGCATATTTGAGGATGTGGATCAATGGTGTGAAATTAAGGTAAAGGGATTTAGGTGGGGCATGAGAAGGTGGTTCCTGTTTGTAAGAAATATCAAGCAGTGGATCAGTCAGTCTCATACAATAATGAATTTGTCTTCATTGGAGATTTTCACATAGAGCTTGGATTGTGATGTCTTCAGAATGATGCAGCAGGGCCCTTCATTAAATAGGGGATTGGACTAATTCATTTCCAAGGTGCCTCCCTGCTCATATTCTGTAATATAATTTTATTATTCCATGTGTACTTGGCTCCTTGTGCTGCTAGGTCATTGAGACTGGCTCCTGAGGAGCATGCAAAAGATTGCAACCTTTTAAAAAACATTTCCTATAACAACATATGCAAACGAAACACTTGGAACATTTCTTCTTCCCTGAAGTTCCAACAGCTCTGATCACAATAGCAAGAGAGAAATGGTATGAATTATTAACAGGTATATTGTTGGCAGATTTTTTTTCTTGCTTTAATCACGGCATATTAAATCAGAATCCATAATGCAATCATGAATCCACAATCCAATCCAATGCAGTTTAGGAAGCAATCTTTCTAGGGGGACATTATTTTTCTCATGAGCTTTGTCTGGTAAGGGGAAGTATTTCTTTTCACCTACAGGGTTATTGGTCTATGGAATTTAGTTCAAGAAGAGGGGGTGAGACCAATGAGCTTGGGTAGCTTTAAGAAAGGATTAGACAAATTTATGGAGGTCAGGTATATCAACGGCTACTACTGTAGAACAGAAGCCCTGATACTGCCTGCAGGTTGAGAGAGGGGTAGGATGCCTCTGAGGTCATTTACTGGGATTTGAGAGCAGGTGAAGGTTTTGTTTGTCTTCTGCTTGAGATGCCCAGAAGCAATTGGTGGGCTACTGTGTGAGACAGGTTGCTAGACTAGATGGGCTGTTCCCTGATCCAGCAAGGCTCTTGTTATGTTCATAGCATATAGCAGCTGTGATGTGTCTTTTAAGGTCTGTGAAGCCAGCTAGGTGACCTTGGGCTAGTCACAGCTAGCTTCTGAGCTCTCACAGCCCCACCTACCTCAC
>MTQE01001795.1:1778961-1794554 GCA_014337955.1 Aspidoscelis marmoratus
AACCCGCCCTGAGACCTTTGGGTATAGGGCGGGATAGAAAAACAAACAAATAATAATCACCACCATTCAGCAAAACTGGGCTTTTGCTGAAAGGGTCAGGAGTGAAAGGGGAGTCTTTCAGTGCACCCTACCTATTCTGCTACATCAGCCTAAAGAATCCCATCCTTAAATATTTAATAAATTTATATCCCGCCCTTCAAAAAGTGGTCCCAGGGCGGGTTACAATAAGAATAAAATGTATCAAATAATAAAACTTGAGGAATTATTTATATGGCAAAAGCCTGGCTGAAAAGACACGTTTTCACCAGGCGCGAAAACTATATAGCATAGGCGCCTGGCGAAGCTCGAGAGGGGGCCTGCTGGTCGGGGGCCACCACCTCGGAGTCTGAGAAATTCGGGGCCAACGTAGCAGCAAGGCAAAGAAAGCCTTTATAGGAGACAAACAGGAGCGGCGCTTTCCAGGGGGCCAAACAGCCCCTCCCGTCGGCAGCTGCGGCAACCCCTCCCGCTTTCCCAGGGGACGCGCACGCTCGTACACACGCTCCCTCCTCCTCCTCCTCCTCTCAGGGGGCCATCCTCCCGCGAGATTTTACTCTAATTCCCGCGAGATTACGCAAGGGAGCATCCTCCGCGCCCGGGCTAAAAAAAAAGAAAAAGTCCTGTCAGTTTCTCACGCGCGCGCGCAGTGATTCGCCTGCGCGAGACTTCGCAACCGAAGCGGCGCGAGGCCACTGAGGCGGAGTGACTGGGGGTTTCCGAATGGCGTCATCGCCGGCCTTCAGTACCCAAGTCTCGCTGTTTTGCGCCTAATTCTGCAAATTCTCGTGGGAATCCCTTTGAAAGCCCCCCCACCCCGGCCTGTTCTTATGGAATACACGCGTTTACATGCACGCACGGCTCTTTTACACGTGAGGCCTGTGCCTACTCCCATATTTCATTGTTTTTTTTCAAATTTCACTGGGGCCGCCATTCGCAAGGAGAAGCTGAGGCCCGACTTAATAAAACGAGCGACGACTTAAAAGCCTCGCGTGCGCGTCTACCTCACTTCGTCTCGCGCGACTGGACCCCATTTCTCTCGTCTCGCGGCAAATATCGCGATAACTCCTCCATCGCTGGATTGCCTTCTTGAGGTCACCGAGTTGCGGCACTGTGGAAGCGCGACCCCGCCTGCCTTATTTCCCGCGTTGCCGCCTCATCTCTCCCCTCCCCCCGCCGCAAAAAGCCCCCTAACAGAAAAACGTCACTCAAATCTCGCGTGATCTTTCCTCTCCGTTTACGTCACTTCTCGCGGGAAGTGGTTTCGCTGCCCAAGGTCTCGCGAGACTGCGCTTTCCGCCATAACTCGCTTCGCCCTCCCGCTGGTTAGTTAGTTCTCGTTGGGTTCTTGCATTTCCCCAGTTATCGCGTCTCTTCTCTGCTCCCAACCCGGGGGTGAGTTCTCGCGCGACTTGGTTTGGGCTGAGGCTCAGGGGCTGCTGTTAAGATGGCGGCGGCGGGAGGCAACGGGGTACGGCACTGACACCCCCCTCCATTCCTTTTCAGGGGTAGGTATCTGTGCTGATGGCGGCGGGCGGGACGCGGTGCCCGTGGATAACCTGGCGCAGGCGAGCGGGGGCAAGGCCCGGAAGACTGGGCGGGAGGCGCTTCGGGGAATAGGGTGGGCGCCGAGGCGGGACAATAGGGCCTACTGTTACCCCGTTGGGAAAGGGTGGCGTTGGTTCAAGTCGGCGGACATGGCGAAGGGTGGCTCTCCTTTGCCCTCTCCGTCAGCTTGGGCTTCTCTTCGCTTCCAATTCGAGGGGGCTCAAATGCCTCTTTCCACCAGGAAGCACTTCTCCGTTCTCACTCCCGCCCCAGTTTATCTCCCCCCCGCGAAACCAGCTCTTGGTAGTGAAATGGATCCTTAACGGGCTTTGTGCCTCATCTCGTCGGCTGCATTAAATAAGCTTCGTTCGCTTCTTCCCTCTCAGTGCGCATCCTATAGCTTCCTTCTCACGTGGGTTGATGAAATTTTCCGATATGGGGGTGGGGAGGCCACCTCTCATTTGCACGGAGTCCGTCCTAGTCCGTGTTCTACGGAATTCGCTGGAAGACATTAGTGAGTCAGATTTTAGATTGAAACGTTTGTCGTTGACATTCTTCGTTTCCAGCAGGCCTAATTTCCAAAACGTAAGACAATAATTGGCTCGTCTCCTCTTGCTTTAAAAAACATGGTTCTTCTCACAGCTTGACAATTGGGAATGTGTAATTTTGAAATAGGGCATCTTAATTACTCCCATAGCCTTCTATGGAGCAACTTCCTTTCCATATATTGTACAGGACATTTTTGTAAATTTCTGTTTTGAATATGATTGTGTGATATACTAGTTTATCTTAATAATGCATCTGACAAAGATGGGATACCTTCCATGCACTTTGGAGTTCCTAAGCCTCTTTAGAGCTTTGAGGTGTTCTGTGCCTGAGCTCAACGAGTCTTCTATTTCTCTTGTGCTCGGCACAAACATTATTAGGACATAAGAAAGATGACTCCACAGCTTGTGTTTGCACAGGTGATCTAGGTGAAACAGTTAATTTTGTTATGTGGAATAAGCCTGTCAGGTTTGCCTGCATACAGACTTCATAGTTCACTACTTACAATTATAGAGGATAGATGAATAATATTTCTTGAATCGGAAGGAAAACTAACAATAAAAGTTGAATATTTCCAGTTTTGAAAATGGAGCAGACCTGCAAATCTTAATATTGAAGATCAGTATTTTGACATTGGTTTGTGTTGATCTCATGCTATATGCAGTTCAAAATTTTTTCAAAGTAACCTTTACTTATTAAGGAACAGCAGCCTGATTGGAGGTGTGCCTCATCTCAAAGTTCACTGGTTAGTTTTCCTCATCCTGTAAGTAGTTAATAGTATTGGGGGCAAGCAAACTTAGGTTCCTTACAGTATCGTCTTAAGATGGGGGGGGGGAGAGTAAACGCAGTCTAAAATCATCAACCTGAAAGAGCCTTTACAAAATGCCTGTCAGTTGTGGAGAACTGTATGCTTGAAAAACTAACCTGTGTGTTTTTGTTGCAGGCCCTAAAATAGTCTGACATAAGTGGATTAGAGTGACTGAGAAACCTAAGGTGTTACTCTTGACTGGCTAGGGTGAGGCAAAACTGCCAGAACAGCGACTTGGATAGTAGACCAAGCCAAGTATGGATTGGCTCTGATTCCAGGTTAGTATTGAATTTGTTTGTTAAATCCTGTTTCTCTTCAAGTAGCAATATTACTCCCTCGCAAGATTTCCTAAAGTTTCAGAAATACTGAGTATAAGCCCCTTGTATGAAACAGTTTTCTCTTCCAGCATTAAGTAGTTTGACCTCTAACAAAATATTCACTGTTTTTGGTTGTTAGGTTTGAGAGGAAGCTCATTGAGAATGAACATATTTAAAGAAAAAGAAATTATATTGGCAAATCAGACCAAAGCCCATCCTGTACAATATTATTTATTGTGGAAATTAGCAAGATGCTTATTTGCATCATATAAAGTATGACAGTCTTACCTGTCCTGTCTGCTAATATGTAGATGGAACTCCTGTTCAGGTATTTTACTTAAGAAGATTAATTTTGTAGATATTCTGTATGCATTTTTGATAACACATTTATACATGTTAACAATAATTTGTGATGCTCAGCAAAGGCTACACATAAAACAGTACCCAAGGTCAGTAATACCTTGGTATGCTCAGGCAGCGTGCTTATTTTTTATTACAGCAACCATCAGTGGTAGGGAGCAGTACTGTATTAATATTTTATTTGAGACTAGGGATATGTGGCTCACCTAAAGCCCACTATCTGAGTTCATGGTAGAGATGTAGTGCTTGACTTGCTGTGCTGTTACTGAAAGGGCATTTGTTACTTTTTACTAGGATTGCTGAGTTGACTTTACTGTAGAAAACACAAAATAGTTTCTAACAAAGTAGCAAATTTATCATTGCCTGGATAAAAAGATTTAGTACAAACAATACAAATTTGAGCCTGCCAATGTCATTTCTTACATTGAAAGAGCTTTTAAAGTCCTCATCTGTTAAAGCGGAGACTGAACAAAAAGTCAGTTCTTCTGTCATATTGCAGATTGTCACTTGTTGATTTTTTTCACACACATTTTTTACTACATAGTGTTTTATCATTCCATGGTGTTTTCCACGGTTAGGAATTTGGTAATAAGAGTTTGTATTTTAAAGAGCTTTTCTAGCTCTGAGAAAAGTATAGTGCTTAGAAGCCTGGGGGTCTACGTCTAACTTACCAGGAACCGTTTGCAACATTTGTTTCCCTTATTCCTAGGATAATTTTAAATGGCTATAGTGCTTCTCATGAATACTTCGAGTTTGTATACTGCTCATTTGAAAAACATGAAGGAAAACCAGTCTAGCAGTCTTTCCACACATTGTGTGGATAGACTAGATATTTGACCTAAAGACTTTGTTTAAAATGCTTTGTCTAAGTGGCAGGTGTGTGCTTAAGTTGCAGTCAGAAATAAAGCATTGTGGGATGTTCTTCACGTATCACTGAACTTAATAAAATATGTGCCAGAATTATCTAAGAACCTCATATGTGATAGTGTAAAAGATATCTGCTGTTATGGATGAAAACAATTATTTTTGCTGAATTAATTGCTTAGTTTTATTCCACTTAAGTTTTTTTCTTTAGTGGAAGGTTATTATAATCTTGGTTGAGAGCCAGACAGGATATTTGAAGCTGGGAGATAGTGCTTTTTGCTGTACCCTGAAACTGTAATTGCACCTGAATTATATAACTATGAGTCTATAACTAGCCTATGAGGCATATAAACATTAGTTTTCAGAAATGTAAGGTGGTCCTGTGATTTCAAGGTAGGGATGCTGATCTGTGTTTGTAAAATGTGGCACTCTTTAAGTATCTTGATACTTAATTATCTAGTCTGTTATTTGATTGCTGTCTTAAGGGAGAAAAAGGCAGGGAATATTTATGCACGAAAGCGTGCAGAAGGGCTAGCCTTGTTATCACTCCAGCTGAGGGAACTATTTAGTCTGTGCACTACTTTATCCTGGGAGATGATGTAAATGGCTGTCTTTTTCAGTAGCTACAGTATCACTGTCAGAGCTGGTTTGGCCCTCTGACTCTGCAGCTCTTAATTTGATGTGTCATAACAGTAGGGTTGCTAAAACCTGATCTACTTGTTGACCAACTTAACACACAAGGTAGTTAAAGTGCCTTGCAAACCCACAAACAAGTGTTCAAAGTGAGGATATTACCCAGTCTTCTCTTTCTAGTTGAGTTTTTTTAAACAAGAGTTTAAGATTTCATTGTTACTGCATAATTTTTAGGAAGACAGTTACTGAAAGTGCAACAAATTGACTAACAATTCTTAATGTTGCCACTATACTGAACCATAGAAGCTGTTGACAGAGTCCTTTCAGTGTTTGGCAAGAATGTACAGATAATTAGGAAAAGAGAAATTGTACAGATATGTCTATTTAATATGTTCCTCCCCTCCCCCTTTTAACTGGGCCTTTATGCTTGTTCAGAAATGATCACATGCCATATGTAGAGGAGCACATTTTGGACAGAAAAGCAGTTATCTGGACCTCACTGTTGCATTGATGTGCTTATATTTAGAAGATAGGGATTTGTATCTCTTCATCCCTGAAATTAAAGAACTATGTTTGGACAAGACTTTCAGGTTAGGTAAAAATGAACTAACCTATATCTGTCCTTGGGTGCTTAAAGGAAGGGTGTGATTCAGTTCTAATTGTTGCTGGAAGCTGGAGCGATGATATCAGATGATGTTTCACAGACAGGCCTAGGAGGTGACTGACCATCTAGCTATACAGTATAGAAGTTAGAGCTTGGAAAAATATATCATATAGTTTGGTAAATGCTTAGCGTACAATCTTTGAACCATTAAAATGTTACATGCTAGTTAGACTATTGTTATCCTATTTACAAGGCTTATGAAGTCTTTGTATTGTGTATTTATTAAACATTGGGAGGCCTGCTATATTGAAAGTTTACAAAAAGTCATCCATAGAAGACATCTAAGTAGAGTTCCAGAGTAACTGTATCTTCTAGTTTCTCCTCCAGAGTCTTGTGGTATGACACATTGGTCAGTTGTTTGTGCTTTATGGTCACTTGCCTGGTTCACTGCCATGTTTTGTATGTTGGTGACCTTTAATGATTGTTTGAGAAAAACGCAGCTAAAAATTGTGGGAAGCTTGCAACTGGAAGGTAATCATTGGGAATATACAATAAGATCTGTCCTGGCTTTCAGAGTGTAATTGTGTGAAATCTGGAGTACACTTTTTGATTCACAGCTTGGATACCTGAAGAGTCTTGTATTATGTGTGCTTTAAAACAGTTTATAGAGAGTCTGATCCAATAATCTGTCACTTGAGGTGAGAGGAATGGCAGCATTATTTTATGTACTTGTTGTTTATGCACTTTTATTCTGCCTACTTTTTAGCATCTTAAGTTGGCTAATAAACATTAGAGAACTCTTTGAGCATTGTGGAACCTTGCTAATGAAATTTCTGGCCCAAGAAGACTTGGCTGGTCCCATTGTTAGTGTCTAGAATTTTAGCAAAGGCTCTTATTGGTTAAATATCTACTTCACTTTTTCACCAGAAAAATATTCCAAGCATTTTTGCAAGACTTCAGTATGATGACCAATCTTAAATTTAGTTTCTTCTTTTGTTCTCTTTGAATTGCTCCCAAAATGCTAAATGGAAGTTAGGATATGAATTTGTATGTATACATTAATGTGACAGTGTTATGTGCTGTATAGAAGAGTTGTCTGCATACTGCTTTTTGAGTAATTCTAAATAGGGCCAAGTTCTAAAATTCTTCCTTCTTGACCACTGGAGATTCGCAGACTCCATTCAGAGGATGTAAGATAATAAATGCCCTGCTAGCTTGGACCTGTGAACCATCTTAGTCAAGCAATGTGTTCTTGCAGTGGCAGACGCCTGTCCAAGAAAGTCCACTAGCAGAACACAAGCACACAGCTTGCCTAGGTCACAACCTGCCAGCATCCGGCCTTGAGAAGTATACTTCTTCCTGGTACCAACGGCAGTCACTTTGCGATCAGGGCTAGTAGTAAGCATTTTTGAAACCATCCAAGCTGGCAGCCAACCTCATATCTCCTGATAGTGATTTGAAATTTTAGTTCTGTGTTTTGCTTTTTGTTTTTTGTTTTCAGTTCTTTTTATCTGACCTGATTTGTCTGGGATTGAGCTTCATTTGGTGATTCCTCGTTCTAAGATTTAGGAAAAGGGGAAAAACACCATGCATAATTTCATGTATCTGTATTGTGTCCATTTTCACTTGCCTCTTTTCTACGCTAAAAATACCTCAGACGTTGCAGCCTTTCCTCATAAGGAAGCTTCTTGTTCATCATGGTTGCTCTTTTCTATCTATCTATTACTCCATGGTCTCTTTTCTGATCAGTCACAACTCCTAGTGCACAGGAGAATTTTTAGCTCCAGTGAGCATCACTTTACACTCGCTTATATTTTGTGAAGGCAGAAGTAAAGAAATTCTCTACAATTTCCTTTTCTCCTTTAACCACACCTTTGACGTCTTTACCATCAAAAGCACCACGGCTGCCTCCTTGACTGGCTGCTTGCTGCTTCTAATACATTTGAATAATCTTTTATTATCTGTGTTTACAGTCCTGGCAATGTCCTTTTCACTTTTTTGCCAAAGTTCATATTCCTTTTTGTTTGTTTATTAGGAGAAGCCTTTCATTAACAACACTAGTTAACCATGAAGTCCTTCTGGGCCTTGAGGATCATTCCCCTCATTTTAGGAGCATGTTGTAACTGCATTTCCATTACTGTGGCTTAAACTAGACCAAGACTTTATAGATCTTTGATCCAGGGGTCGGCAAAATGTTGTGTAATAGTCAAAACTATTTGTACAGAGCTCAGTGTTTGTTATATTCAGATGCTGCTGATTTAGGGCATTTTTATTGATCATGGTTGATTAAGGAGTACAACAATTTATAAACAATACCTTACCAATAACAGTAAATTATCAAAACTATAACTTTGAGTAACATCAAATAATAACATAAATTGTCCCTAATCTAATTAGGAAAAGTTAAATGATTAAATATGTAGTCCAAATGAATCCTATTCCTTACTTATAATAATAATAATAAAAAGTAATTTTATGAACTAGTAAATGATTGTTGTTATCCATATTTTGTGGAAATGGTTTCTGGGTTTTTTAATGACCTTACTCAGTAAATGCCCAGACACCCATTTGGTTCAAGGTTCTTGACAGTGAAAGGGGGAAAAGTGAATGATTGCATTGAACAGTGATTTGCTTTTTTCTAAATTAGGTTTTACAACTATTGTTTTAATCAAATTTACAAACAATTCTATACTTTGTTGTATGTGCTGTTTATTGTTAACTGTCATTTAGTAGTGCTAGGAGATGATGGAGTCAGTCTTTGGTTTCAGGAAGAATATAGAGCTTTTTTCTCATAGGCTTTGGTAGCTTTGTGACATCCTTTGGCATAAGAGACAATATGGTTTATAATTTAATAAAAGTAATATACCACTCCATCAACAGCTCTCAGGGGAGTGAAGAAAATAATAAAACATTTAAATGATACAAACACACAATAAAATAAGTACTGGACTATTAAGAAAAAAAAACTATTTGGAGCCAAAGGCTTGATAATATTCTGTAGGAAGGCTCTGAAAAGTGACCAGCAAATGTGCCTGGTGTATTTCTCAGAGTAGGTGGTTCAAGTGCCTGAGGGATACCATTGAGAAGGCCCTTTATCTACTGTAATAGGAGATCCCTAAGCTTCACGAGGCTGGCATGATATGGACATGGCCAGACACACCAGACATCAGTCTAGTTGTCATATTTTGGACTAGTTCTAATTTCAGGACAGTCTTCAAAGGCAGGCCCATGTTGTGAGCATTACAGTAATTAATTTTGAGATCACAAGGGTGTGGCTTATAGTGGTTTGAAAACCATGATCAAGGAAAGGCCTCAGCTATCCTAATTAATCTGAGCCAGATATAGATACCTTTTATTGCTCCAGTTACCTGAGCCTCTGGAGGCTGGATACTGGGAGAATATCTAGGACTAGGTGTGTCCTTATGACTTGATTGGGGCTGTCCATGTAAAACTGATTGCCACTGTGAGAATAGACTGTGGGACAAGATGCACTTCTGAAGGCCTTCTTATAGATTTGGGAGAAAGTGTGCTCCACTTACATAAATGAATGTATATCTTTAAAGAGCAAATGTATTCATTAGTTCTGAAACTTGGAATAACTTTTGTAGGAACAACACTTACTAAATACTATAGCTGTGTAGTATAATTAAGTTGTTTAAAAATAGTACTGTGTTCTCTGCAATCTTGTGTAAAATTTAGTGGTCGCATGGGCCCTTTCTGCACTTGGCCTTGTTCAGGAATACAGTATATCATGGGATAGGGGTCTGTTTTCTCCATGCTAATGCAGAATATGGCAGGTCTTGTAGTTAGTGTGCTGGACTCGTAGTCACAGGGTTTGATTCCCTACTCCTCCAGGTGGGTGATCTTGGGCTAGTCACAGCTCTCCTTCTCAGCTCTCACAGGGTGTTCTGGTGTGTGTGTGTGGGGAGAATAGAAAGCCTTGCCTTCCACTTTGAGTCCTCTTAAATGGGTGAGAAAAGCAGGGTAGAAAAGCCAACTCTTCTTTTTCATCATCATCATCTTCATCCTTTTGCCTTGGGCCTCCCATAGTCTGCACTAGCATTCAAACCCCTATTATATCCAGAATATAATTCAGAATAAGGCCAAGTGTGTAAAGGCCCTAGGCTTTCCAAGATACCTGCTGCTGTGAATTTTTTGGAATAGAAGAGCTGCAGGTTGCTTTTAAGTTCCAAGCTGCACATTCCCGTGAGACAGGAGCAGTAATGAGATAAGCAAAGTATGAGATTGTCTTGCACTGCATTCTAAATCTTCTGCACTTTTTCTGGGCTAGATACTTAGGCTGCCTCCAGACTAGCAGAATAAATCCACAGTTAAATCCAAAAACGCAATATACTCACTGTGCACTGAAGAGCAGGCATCCCACCTGGAAGGTAGCTCCATAGTTTCCGCTATCGGAGCTGTGAGAGTTCAGTTGGTGCATGCTGTCACACAGGTTGAAGCAGCCAGTCAAATTTTGAGCTGTCCTTCCTGCTTAGCTGGTATCTCACTAAATTTTCTTACTGTCCTGCCTGCATTGGCTTGAAGCTTCAAATTATCAAAATACTGTGCAGTAAGTGTTGTTGATCCCTCATTGAGGTAAAGTCCTGATCGTATAATGCAACATCACAATGATCAATCGACCGTCGTGTGTGGCGGCTCAATCGGAACTGTGCATTCCAGTGCATAGTATAAACGTGTTTGGACGCAACCTTAGACTAATGACAAGATGTGAAATGAGTCATTAAAAAAAAGGTGTTCAAAACAGCCTTCAATATTCCTGATGGAGTATTTTATGACTTCATCTTATAATACTCTGTTGGTTTTTAAGTAAGAAAAACACATAGGGCCTTTCTGAACTTAGCCATATTCTGGACTATATTTCAGAATAGGGGTCTTCTGTTCATATGCTAGTGCAGACCATGGCAGGCCCCAGGCAAGGCCTGCCACAGTGTGCATTAACATGTGGACAACAGACCCATATCCTGAGATATATTCCAGAGTCGGGCCAAGTGCGGAAAGGGTCATAGTCAGTTTTTGTTGAAGTCTTCAGTGTATCTAAATAAGCAGTGTTCATTGGTATGAAGTAATTCTGAGTGATGGACAGAAAAGAAATTGTGAGGTTTCTATCTTTGAAACTAGATTGAGATTTCACTGTTTGGTTGTAGTCTTCTTCAGGAATATGAAATAATTTCAGTTACGTATTATATTTTTTAATCTAATAAACCAGCCATGTACTGGTTTGTTTTCAGTATTTTTGCTTTTTGCCTGTGGCTTGCAGAACCTTTGAAGCCATTTTACGAAGAGTTTTCAGGGCTTGGACTTAGCCGTTAGAGTGAATAAACTTGAAATCTCTTTTATAGTGTGGCCCTTTCAGACATCTGTACGTGCTGCTACTATTGCTTCTATAGCTGTGAGCACAATGAGTCATAGCAGGCAAGAAGCAAAGGGGGGTACTGGAGGTTCCATCAGTCTTGGCCACTGTCTGCCTTGCAGCTCTGGCTTTGGTGCTTGTGAGACAGATATTTATAGGAAGATCTGATGTGTTGTGTTTCAGAAATGAACTTAAAGTCTAAATTAAATTGTAGCAATGACTAAGCAGGTGTTATAGGCCTCGTAGGAGTTCAAGAGGAAATTTGGCAAGAAACACTGATCTTTTGGGATTTCCAGTGTGTTTGCTACAGCCAGCCTCTGGGGCTTATGATTATCCATAACAGTGTGGCCTTGACCCTTCAAAGGCAAGTACACAAAACTGTTGTTGATTTTGTGTAAACTACAGTGGTACCTCGACATACAAGTGCCCTGACATACAAGTGTTTTGAGATACAAGCTGCCAAGCGAGTGATATTTTGCTTTGAGATGAGAGCAAGATTTGAGATACGAGTATGTAAATACAGTACAGTACATAACAAAAACAACTGAGGTGGTGTTTTTGGAGCTGGAATGGATTAATGGGAAAATTGCTTTGAGATACGAGCGATTTGACATAAGAGCAAGGTTACGGAACGAATTAAACTCGTATGTCAAGGTACCACTGTATAAGCAGTTTTTAAAGAACATCTGAAGGTTTGGGGTCATGGTAAAGAGCCTCTTGCTCTTAAGATGTTGGCTTCAGACGCAAGACTTGTGTGGCATTCTTCTTCTTTGTGATAGAGTATGTCCCCTTGCATAAGGAAGTTAATTGAGCTTTTCATTTTCGGATGCTCTGGTTACTTTCCCACTGAAAAAAAATCACGAAATACAGTTTTATACTGATTTGTTTAGTTTTTAAAGTTGGATCTTGTGTGTTCCAAAGTAAAGGATGGAATATGAATTTCGTTGAGCTAGTGGTCATCTACTTTAATAGCTGAACATGTTGTATCCTCCCATTGTAAAAGCACAGCTCATTAGTAGAGCTTCTGTTTGTAGAAGGTCTCAGGCTTCTTTCCCAAGGTTTTAGGGATATTTGACATCCTTGCTACCTACCAGGGTTCCTTAAGAGTATTGCACTCAGTGGGCATGATGCCTGTCCGTATAAGGCACGTTTCTTCTAAAGCTTAAACTGGAGTGCATGCATGGAATCTGTTTGGTCTAGTGGTTAGGGAGCCAGACTCTTATCTGGGAATACCATGTTTGATTCTGCACTCCTCCACAAAGCCAGCTGGATGATCTTGGGCAAGTCACAGCGCTCTTCTAAGCTCTCACAGCCCCACCTACCTCACAGGGTGTCTGTTGTGAGAAGAAGAACAGAAAGCTTTGTCAGCTGCCTTGGGTGAGAGAAGCAGGATAGAAAAGCCAACTCTTCATCTTAAGGTGAAGCTTAACAGTGGTGGGGGTCTATATGTTTGGTCTTGAAAGGCTTGATACAGATGTTAGTTTATTCTTACATTTAGTGACTTAGACTGTTGAGAAGCCATACTCCTCAACACTTACAATGGAAATCCACGTCTATAATATACAACTATGAATATAGGATACAGTGATCTTATGACCCCTATAGGCAGCAGAATCAAGAGCTCAATAATAAAGGATTGACATGTTTAACCAGTCTTAGTGTTGGTGATAGTGGCAAAGCTGTCATGATTGCTAGCTATTCATAACCCTGTCCCTCATAATTTCTCATTCATCATTACTTCCCTTTATTATTCTCTCTTTTTGTTGTGAACTGACCTAGTCAAATCTGCCTGTTTGTGAAGCTATGTCCAGCATACTTAGTCTAGTGCCATTTAGGCCAAGAGTCTTTATATTTCTTTAAACTGGTGGATAGTACAGGAAGAGTTGAATATCATGAACTGTGTTACTCCAAAGACAGCATGGTTGAGATTCATTATAATGCTTTCATATAATTCTCTTAAGTAGAGATGGAGAACCATGCCTTATCTCCCTCTCAGCAAGACAGCAAAGCACTAATGATCAGATAAAATGGTCTGGAACTCTTGATTGTTTCCATGCTTGATGCTCCAACTCTTTTTCTGTAGTACTATGGAGAGGTCAACCTGACTCCTGTGAGCACAGAACACCGGAAGGTTTGGGATGGCCCAGCAAAGGATACAGTAAAATATAGTCCCAAATACTAGTAAAAAAAAAAAATCTCCTGTTTGTTCTATCCCTGAATTTCTTTGGTGTAGACATAGAGCCCAAATAAACTTTTGATTCTCAGTTGAAGAGGTGACTCTAGTTATGGTTGTATGTAGACTTTCATGGCCAGATTCAATCTCATTTGTAGCAGTTTTGGGCCATTATGCTGTGTTCCAGGTGTCTTCAGATATAGTTGCGATGGTCATTTTCAGAGCAGGAAAGGAGCAAAATCCTCTGAAGATGGGTGTCACAGCTATATCCGAAAGCTTAGGTTTTCAGAAGAAACCTGGAGCAAGGCATAACAGCCCCAAAACTGCTACAGATGAGAGTGACTTTAGTTGGTCTTTGGACGTGCTGCAAGATTGGTGTTTCAGCCACTCAGCAGCTCTAGTGGCTCTGAAAACTCATGTGTCTACATCACGCCTCTCTTGTCGCCAACCAGGCAGTGAAGGTGGACTCCTGGGAGTATGTGCCTTCCCTTTAGGAGAGCTAGATCACCAGTTAGCTGACAGAGGCCTACATAGGTCTTCTGTTTCTCTCTCCTGAGATGGAGAGAGATAGCTGAGCAGATTATTCTAACATTTAAAAGATGAGAGATGCATTTGAGGGAAGATGGTTGGATATATTTCAGGAATGGACAATGGCAGACTTTTGGTTAACATGGAAGGTTAATCATTTTTTATGTCACAGCTTAGAGTCTGACCTGCTCATTAGGTAGCTTGGAACAGCCTCAGAATAATTTCACAAATTGGTATTCCCCTTCTCCTTTCTGGTCAGCAGGCTTAACACTTGTCAGTTGACACTGGATTCTCAGATGGTCATTAAATGATGGCTTCTTGGGTAATCTTTGGCTGTTTCTGCACTTACATTTTAGAGCAGATTAAGCACCCAATAAGAATGTGTATGGAACGCAGCTTCTGCACAGCAGGCCATATTAAGGCTCCATTAAGACCATGTCATCCACATGGGAGTTGAAGAGATGTGGATTTAATGGGTGCTAGGCCCTTTGATTGAGATTAGAGGTAGGCCTGATAAATGGGGTCTACAACCCATGCTAACACTCCTAGAATGGGTGCAGGAAGTTTGTGGGCATGGTGACAGGAGTAGGTATGTGCATGAGTTAAAGCATAAGGGGGCCTGAAAATAAGGAGGTTCACCTTTCCCCCACAGTGCCCCTCTTGGTGCTCCCTACTTTGGATCCTGGGCTCCCCGCTTCACCTTCTGCCCCTGCCTCATTCCCCAACATGTCTAAGCTCTCCATAACCCTCTCCCTTGCCTCACATCCTGGTGCCCTGGCTCCCCCCCCACCTGCCAAACCTCATGTCCTGGTGCTCTTCCCAAATTGGTTCTAATGAGTCCAGATAAAGTGTTGTGTCATTATTTGACTGAAAGCTCAGTGTATTTCTCGATATGCACATTCTTAAATGTAGCAGTGTTGAAGATATTTTAGATTAGGATTTTTGTCCAGTTTTCCTGAGGCTTGGTACTTGTTTTAGTTCAGCATTAGATCCTAACATTTTTATAGCAGGTGTGCCAATGCATCATTCTTATGCTAACACCTACAGGTGCTGCTTTGAAGTCTGCTGCTAAAAGTTGTCCCATACTTTTTCTAGAGCATGCAAATGATATTCTTCATTTGAATATCTTCTGGTTCTGGAGTCCTCACTCAGCCAGCCTCAGCTGAGTTTGCATTGGTGCTAAGTTATTTAGGTATTGTGGATTTTAAAATTTTTAATTATTTCTGGTGAGTGAAAATGTATGAAAGCACATACGTGCTTGAATAAGAGGTACATTGCTTCAAATTAGCCATAAAGTTGACTACCTTATCCTGCATCCAGATGTTACTTATTTATTTGGATATTTGAATATTGGGTATTCTGGAATAAAGCATGGATATTCCAGAATATCCATACTTTTCTGAAATATCCAAATATAACAAAATAAGTCATGTGTGGATGCAGCCTTAATCTCTGGCTTCTGAAAGGTTAAGCAACTCTGTTTTATGACTAAAAATTATAACAGGACCTAAACCTTTCTATTAAAATAGCCAACTTGTGTTCTTAAAACTGAGTTACAGCTTTTGGCAACTGCCTCTGAATAAAACTAGAAATTAACTTTCCTGTGTACAGATGTACAAATTGGTTCGAATTTGAATTAAGGTACCCCCAAGATCAGGAGTCAATTTAAACTTGAACTGAGCCAAGGTACGCCGGTGCTTTTTAATCTAAAGAAGGGGTACATAGTAAAATAGCAAAGTTTGCTGATAATACTATATTATTCAGGATAGTAAAAACTGAAAGAGATTGCAAAGAGCTCCAGAGGG
>MTQE01001795.1:1794608-1834220 GCA_014337955.1 Aspidoscelis marmoratus
TTCAGGATAGTAAAAACTGAAAGAGATTGCAAAGAGCTCCAGAGGGATCTTTTGGCATTGGGTGAGTGGGCAACCAAATGGCAAATGTGCTTTAATCGTAATAAGTGCAAAGTAATGCTCATTGGGGCAAAGTATCCTAATTATGTCTATAAACTGATGGGCGCTGAGCTTTCTGCAATAAACCAGAAAAGGGATCTTGGGGCTCTGGTGGACAATTCAATGAAGGTGTCACCCCAATGTGCAGGAGCAGGGGGGAAAACTAATTCAATGCTGGGAATAATTAGGAAGGGAGTAGAAAACATAAGAACATAAGAGAGGCCCTGCTGGATCAGGCCACAGCCCATCTAGTCCAGCATCCTGTTGCACACGGTGGCCCGCCAAATGCTCATGGGCATCTCAAACAGAGACAAAGACAAACCTTTTCCTGCTCTTGAATCCTAGCAAATGACATTAAAAGCATCCTGCTTCCTCCCCTCCCCCCAGCCTGAAAGATGTACCTGTTCTAGACATTCATTCTAGTATCCATTGATACATCTTTCATCCAGAAATTTGTCTAACCCTACCTTGAAGCGATCTAGACTGGTAGCTGTCACCACCTCTTCCGGCCAAACATTCCATAACCTGATGACCCTTTGGGTGAAGAGATACTTCCCCTGGTCAGATCCGACTCTCCTACCCATCAGTTTCATAGAGTGCCCCCTGGTTCTAGTGTTGTGCGATAGAGAAAAGAAATTTTCTCTATCCACCTTTTCTATACCATGCATAATTTTATATACTTCAATCAAGTCCCCTCTTAAATGCCATCTTTCCAGGGTGAAGAGGCCTAGACGTTGCAGCCTGATTTCGTAAGGGAGGTGTTCCAGACCCTTAATCATTCTGGTTGCCCTTTTCTGCATCTTCTCTAGTTCCACAATATACTTTTTGAGGTGTGGTGACCAGAATTGTACACAATATTCCAAATGTGGCCTCACCATAGATTTATAAGGAGGCAAAATGACACTTGCTGACTTAGTTTCTATTCCCTTCCTAATTATTCCGAGCATTGAATTTGCTTTTTTCGCTGCTGCTGCTGCACACTGGGTTGACACCTTCATTGAACTGTCCACCAAAACCCTGAGATCCCTTTCCTGGTGTGTTGCAGAAATTTAATGTAACAGATTGTTGCAAGGTTATAATTTCTGCTTTTTATCTTTTGGCCTAAAGGTAATGATTTTTTCAGGTGTCCTAGTCAAAACAGTCATGAGTTCAGTTTTTGTCACTAATATGAGCATATTTCCCATTGTCCTCTTACAGAAGATTTCCTGTACCCTTTCCAACTTGGCCAGGAAGAGTAGCAAAAGGGAATCCTCTGAAACAGGTTATGACATTTTTAAAGTACTGCAAGGAAAATATCTGCATTCCTATGTCCTAATTGTGTTCATTTTGACAGCTACTTGGGGGAAGGCAAATAAGTTACTTTTAGTTTTTATTACTGCAGGTCCA
This sequence comes from Aspidoscelis marmoratus, assembly GCA_014337955.1. Taxonomy (NCBI): domain Eukaryota; kingdom Metazoa; phylum Chordata; class Lepidosauria; order Squamata; family Teiidae; genus Aspidoscelis; species Aspidoscelis marmoratus. The sequence continues at coordinate 1,796,091 of MTQE01001795.1, forward strand.
GTTGTTACTTGATGCTTTAAAAAAAAATTAATCATGCAAAATAAATATGAAATCAAAACAAATTCCAAATAATATTGAAAAATCCAAAAACAAAATCAATACCTTTATCACTTTGTTATATTTATATACTTGTACTTATACATCAGAAACTCCACCCTCTGCAAAACTACCCTCTTCACTTAATTGACCCATATGTAAGGTTACTAATACCTGATTTCTTTCCTGGTCGCTCCCCATTTCCACCACCAGATATTTCACTCAGATCACCAGCTACATTTTGCCCTTCCATCCTTAATCTATTATACCTCAAAATTTGAAATCTCATTGCATCTAATAAATAAGTACCATTCTGTATTTTTGCTTGATTAGTTGATAGAGGATCAGCTAGCTACATTTGGCCCTGACCATGCTTCATCACCCTAGTGCCCTCCAGATGTCACAACAGCCACTTATTTTAGTCTCTGCTAGCAGAGAAATGCTAAACTAGTGGAACTTACAGTTCAAAATGTGTGACAAGCACCAGGTTGGGGATGCTTGGTCTAAGAAGTAGCAAATGTCTATTTGAGAGTGGAAGGACCCAGCTGCTCTTTTAAAAAGAAGAGTTATGAGGCCACCCAAGTTCTTTCTCTGAGCAAGTAGATTGATAACACCGTGGCATGATCTCAAGCTTCATGCAGATGTCACTTATTTTACTATATTTGGATATTCTGGAATAAAGTACATCTGGATGTGTTTTATTCTGGAATATCCAAACATAGTGGTACAAGTAAGTAATGTCTGGATGCAGCCACAGCTAGTCCTGGATGATCTGAAAAATTCTTGTACTGCTTTGCTTGGATTTCTTTTGTATACTTACGGAGCAGTATCACATGCTAACCATAAAAAGTTTAAGAAATAAACATATTCATCATCTTTGTGCACTGTTGTATGCTGATAGTCGAAGGCTTGGCTGACCAGTTCAGATAGGAATCTAGTACAGCAGCTTTCTTCCTTTTTGTCTCATCGTCCTTGGAAAAGACTTTTCCACACACTCTTTGATCTACAGCTGCTGCTGCTTTTGTACATTAGTACTGTGTCATTAATTTTTCTCAGTGTTGCACGGTTAGTAGGAGATCCAATACTGACTAACATTCATACATGCAAATAATGGTCTTTCCTGCATATTAATGTATAAAAATATGTCAGAATACATTGTTACTAAATGTTTTAGTACTTGTGAGTTTTGTGCATTAATCACTGCAGAATTGCCTAGCAATTCTGTGACTGTTACTTGTGTATTCATGAATTAACTTCGAAAGTCAGCACTTTCCCATAAGTTTTTTTTTAATATAGAGGATTTTTGAAACTGTTTGTTGTGGTCTATTCTGGCAATGCTAACTTGGCACTTTGGGGTTCTTGTGATTATGATTCTCAATAATGCTGGGGAAGCTACAGCACTGTTTATTTTAGTCAGCTGAGAGTTTTGGTCTTGCTGATTTGCTCCTGAATATCAGTTGCATCTATTTGTCAGTTCCTATTGTTTTAGGAAGCATTGGGAGCAAGCGACATCATCACAGGTTTCCTAGAAATATTAGACATGACTCCCACAAAGTACTGGATGGGTGGGTAGATTGGTAGAAGGCACTTAATTACAGTCAAATAGACTCAATAAAATTACAATAACAAAAATAATTTAATGTTTGTGAATTTGGAGTATATCTTTCTAGAACCTACCTCTCATCTTGAGTAGTGATTATTGTAATATATTTCAGTCACAGACCAGTTTTGTATAAAACCCAGTGTGTAGAGGCATGACTTCCTATTGGTGTACTTAAAACATAAGTACTGAATTTTTTGCTATATATAACCTACACCAGTGATGACGAACCTTTTGAGCTCGGTGTGTCAAAATTTGCAAGAAAACCTAGCTTAACTCAGGTGCTGTGTCACATCTAGAAATATCCATAATTTTGTGATATTTGTAGCTCTAGTAAAAAAGTTATATTTTTGATATATGTATTTTATTAAAAGCAAAAACAAACGATTCTTTACATTAGTAACTTTTGTTGGTGAATTTCGTTTGCTAAATCTTCAATTGAAAGTTGGTATTTCATACACTTCAAGAACAAGCAAGCACTTACACGCCCAGGTGCCAAGTTGACCATGTGTGTCACCCAAAAGGGCTTGTGTGTCATAGGTTGGCCATCACTGACCTACACTTCCACAAAATAATTTCGCTTAAGTCACCCCGAATTCTTTTTTGTGCATCTTTTTTTTAGTATTCCTTGGCATCTCATATGCAAGTGCATCTTTACAGTGCAGAATGTGGTAATTCTTAAAAGTAATGTTAAAAATAAAAACTAAATATAATATTTGCAGATTCTTTCAGTTACATTTTTAGTTATGCCTACTAGAAGCTGAGGCTAGAACCATTCAAATTGGCTTGCACATAGGCATTAAAAAATATACATAGCCAAATTAATCCTGCTGGAATAAATAATGCTTTACATAATGTATTATGATAAAAGGTTCAAAATTGCTTTTATTTGAATTAAATGATCCCTTTTCTCTCCCTCTTTTGAGATATATCCCCTGATTGTTAAGTGTGGGTATTTTTTTTTTTTTACACATTCATTCCTCAGGGAGGTAGTTGCCGTTGTCTGATCTGTAGAGTTGAAAGATAGTCTTAACTGTGTTGCATTTTGGGATCTGTAAGCTACACTCCAATGTTCTGGCATCTGTTAAAAGTAGGCATTCATCCAGGGAAAGCTAGACTTAGAGTTTGATCCCGGTATGTTAAGCTCAAAACAACAAACTGGAATAAAACTGCTATTAGGTTAGTAGAGCAACCAATTTATGAGTTATACACAAATACAATCAGATTAAATGCTATGGTAACTAAATTCATAGCTGATCTTTCCACAAGATTTGGCATGTGAAGAAAAATGCTCGTCATCTCTCTGGCTCACTGAGTGTTGCAGTAAAGTCACTAGATAGCAGTATATTGTGGAGATTTGTTAGTTTTGTAGTAAAGAAGAGCATTTTGGGAACAAGAATTTTACTGGAAGGGGATGTGTATGTGTGAGCAGTTGGTAGAAGGGAGCTACTGAAGCTCAGTCAAGCACTTGCAAAAATAGGCCAGGTCAGGTCCTTGGACCACCCTATGTGAGCCTTAAAGGTACACAGCACCACTCCAAACTCAAAGTGGGGTTCCATTGCACATAGAAGTGTGAAAAATAATAATGTGGCAAATGTCCTCCATGGTCAGCAACGTGAGCCAAACATCTACCAGACTTGTATTTTCAGCTTTCTGAAATGGGTCCTCATTCTCAGCTTTCATGTCTTGAGAATCTATAGCAGTGATGGCTAACCTTTTGAGCTCGGTGTGCCAAAATTCGCAAGAAAACCTAGCTTAACTCGGGTGCTGTGTCACTTCTAGAAATATCCATATTTTGTGATATTTGTAGCTCTAGTAAAAAAGTTATATTTTTGATATATGTATTTTATTAAAAGCAAAAACGAACAATTCTTTACATTAGTGACTTTTGATGATGAATTTCGTTTGCTAAATCTTCAGTTGAAAGTTGGCGCTTCACACCCTTCAAGAACAAGCAAGCACTACACGCCCAGGTGCCAGGGTGACCGTGTGTGTCACCCAAAAGGGCTTGGCGTGTCACCTGTGACACGCATGTCATAGGTTGGCCATCACTGATCTATAGCTTGCAGATTTTTGTTTTTTAAGGAAGTAAGATGAGTCTTCTTGGGAGTTCTGAGAAGCTTGGACTTCTCTGGTATTCAGAGGCTAACCAGATACCTAGAACAGATTTCAGTAACTGAAATTTTGCTCTAGTAACTATTTTACTGTACTATATTGCATTGGTTATTTCACAACATTGTTGATAGTGCAATTTCTAACTTTAGAAGGATTGGTTATAGGTGGATTTATTCAGAAAGTGAGGCAGTCGTAACATCATGCCTCTGCAATTCCAGTTTAGAGTGCTTTATGCATGAAGGATGTTACACATACTCTTGGTCCATACTTGGATTATGTGAATGACAGAGCTAGAGAGATTACTGCACAGTTTTGTATAACACAATTTTTTTAACACAGTTAGTCAAGTATGACTTGCTTTATTTACTGAAAGTTTTCAGGACTGAATTAGAGTTACATGACCTCTGAGGCACTCTTGGCTTACATTGGTAGATTGGGCCTCCTATCCATAATGCAATTTATTTATTTGCAGTTTTTTTTCCTTCCCTATATTTGGAAGTTTCAGGGTAAGTTACAGCCATAAAAACAAATTTTAAACTGAATATACTATAAACAATATTGTTGCCTGAAAAGAGGGAAGGAAAGCTGTTTTTTTTTTTCAAACAAAGGCCAGGGTAAGTAGGTGCCTTTTCATTCACTTCCTGAATGAATGAGCCCAAGCCATTTAATGTCTTGAATTGGGTTTGGTAGCAAATTAATATCCAGTGCAGCTCTTTTAAGGCTGGTATGATGTTCATCTGGCCAGCTGTTCTGTTTAGCAGCCTAGCTGCTGCTCTCTGTACTGATGGCAGCTGTCTTCAAGGGGGCTCCATATACAGCACATTGCAGTAGTCCAGTCTGGAAGTTAGAGCATGGATGACTGTGACCAGATCATCTCTGTCCACAAGGGCCATAGCTGCGAACTAACTGTAGCTGAAAGTAGGCACTTTTGGCCACTGACTCTACTTAAGAATCAGGCATTCAGTGCAGAGTCCAAGCACACCTCAAATTTCACACCTGCTCCTTCCAAGGCATTACAGCCTCATCAAGAACAGCATGCCTCTCAACTTCAGGGACTCAAGGCTTATGACACACAGCACCTCCTTTTTGTCTGGATCCAGCTTTACTCCATTGCCCCCCATCCATTAGTACCTCCAGGAATCTGTCAGGCACTTAGTCTGTCTCCCCTGATTAACATGGCATGAAGAGGTAGAGCTAGGTGTCATCTCCATATGAATGACATTTCACTCCAAATCTTCCAGCAGCTTCATATAGGTATTATCATCAGGTCATCAAATGAGAATCTTCCACAACCACTCTCTGGCCTTGGTGACAGGAATGGAACTGTCACAGCTCCTAAACCTTATAGCTTTTCCAGAAGGATGTCATAGTCGATGGGATCAAAAGCCAGCAAGAGATTCCAGACATCCAACAGGGTTGCACTCTTCTGCCTTCTTGTCAGGGAAGGTGGTTTTCATGCCATTGCTGAGCCTGAAACTAGATTGAAATTGGTCTACAATACATAATCAACTTCTTACAGCTGTGACCCTCTTCGATATATTGCCCCAAAATGGTGTGATAGCCATTGGATGATAATAGTTTGGGTCTTCTGGATCTAGGGAGGACCTCTTGAGGAGGGGTTGCACCACTGCCTCCTCAAGAACCAGCCCTTCTCTTTTGTGCTAAAAGAAGATGCCGCAACACTGTACTTGTTCAAAAAGTTGCAATATAAACTTTTACCACTTGGTGGTGCTAGAATATTGAGTGCAAAGCATAAAAGAAATTGGGAACCTGTAAACTCTTCATGTGATTTGCATACTGCATGATGATTGGCACTAATATAGATTTTAGCTATTTTCATTACTGTTGTTAAAATTGTGGTAGATAGCTGATTCTCCTGAAATGCGAGATGTGAAAAAGCACTTGTTTGCTTCTTTGCACTCATTTTTTTCCTGTCAGCTAGTTCACTTAGAAGGCTGCTTCTTAGGTGACAACTGGGTCTTTGTGGCCTGGGTTCAGTAGAATAAACATGCATGACAGGAAGTTAACAGAAAGTGTTACCAGGAACCAGTAGCACAGGTATAAAGGAAACTGATTACTCTGAGGTTGAAGGTTGTTGATCAGCAGGAACAAGTCAGTAGTAAAGGGAATAGACATGTTCAGTAGAACAGTTGAGTGCATGCAGTACACTGTAAACACAGACTTGAGCCAACAAATGAGTCAAGATTGGTTTGTCCTATTAGCTGTGAGGTTCTTGGAGTTCTTTTGTTCTCCATTTTGAGCAACATGTTTGAATGGTAGAATAACAGTATAACTAGTGCTTTTAAAACACCATGTGTTTGATAGCCCAATGATGGCCTAGAAAGCAGTCCATAATAAATATAAAATGCATAGTTGTAACATTAAATGAACCTTCCTTGTTTTAGTTATGGTACAATAGCGAGGTGAACACTAAGCCTCATGTTTGTATTGCAGGACCAGTCTGTGTTAGAATATAATATAGGCAAATCTGAAAAAAATCCTAGAAAGTTTGGTGTTTAGAGGGCCCCTGTAATTTTAAAGTTGATCACTAAGGTTTTTATTTTTTTCACATCATTATAAAGGTTTCTTTCCCTAAGACAATATGGTTTAAAAACAAAAGACCCCCAAGGCATAACAGCCTTGTTCAGATGTAAGCACAGTAGCCAACACCTGACGAGTTGGATTATTTAGGACGTGCTTGAGGTTCAATGCTTTTGATGCACAATTATGGAAAGTTTACTGCATTTCCTGGTGTACATGATGTGATGCTGAATAATGCTGTGCAACATGGGAAGTTGTCTGTGGGAGGGTCACAACATCCTAAAGTCTGTGTGGAAGATCTGGATCTCAGCTTCTGTGTTTAAAATTTAAAATGCACCAGTTGGGTCAGAGAGTATTGCAGGTGTGAAAAGCATAAAAGTATCTTCTAAGTTTACTTTTCTAAGTATCTGCTAAGTATCTTCTTTAAAAAATTAGTCATATAGAGATCCTTATTCCTTAACAATCCCATACTGAATAAAGGCCTACGTTCTTGAGGCATACTAAAGGGTGAGAAAAAATATGAAGGTTGGCAAGTCTGAGACAAAGAAGAAGGGGGAGACAAAGCAGAAGAGCAGTAGGTGGTAGGGATGTACCAAACTTCACTTTGCAAGAGGTTTGTTTCCTATGAACTACTCAGAGATTTGGGGCTGTTGGGAGCCATACCCGACAGCCCTGGGTTCTTTACAGCATCCAGAGCTTCCTTGGGGTTATTATTATTAGTATTTCTATCCTGCCCTATACCCGAAGGGGCAGGTGACAACCTTTAAAACAACAAATTTCAAATGACTGTGTATTAAAAGCAATAATATACATTAAAATGCTTTTAAAATTCAGCATATCTAACAATATACTCCATATTAAAATAATGGTGTCTGTAGTGGGGGGAAAGTATAATCCCTTCAGCCAAAGGCCAGGGCAAAGAGGTACGTCTTCACCGCCTTCCTGAATATAAACAGAGAAGGGGTGTGATGCACTTTGAGAAGGAGACTATTCCATAACCTCGGGGCCATTACTGAGAAGGCCCTCTCTTGGGTGCCCACCCACCTCACTGCTGAAGGCGGTGGGACAACCAAGAGGGCCTCACTGCCAAAAGGTGCAGGGAACTCGCCTCTCTGTGAAATGCAGCCACCACCTTGATCCTCCTTTCTGTGGTGGGGTCGTATTTGTGCCCAAGTGTGACATTGTGATGCGGTTATGTTGGGCTTTCTGTGCCTACACAGTGATGTTACACTTGTTCACAGTGTGGCTCCACCTACAGAGAGGAGATAGAAGAAGAATGGTGGAGGCCATCCTCCACATAGAGAAGTGAGTTCCCCACACCGTTTGCACAGGGGCTGCCTACTCCCAAGGAGACTCTGGGTGCTGTAGAGTGCTCACGGTGCTGGGTAAGGCACCTGACAGTTCTGGACCTCACTAAGTCATTTGGAGGAAATGAACTTCTTACAAACTGCAGTTCAGCATGTTCCTAGTGAATGGAATGAAAAAGATTGGTAAAATGTCCTTTAGAAGAACTAGGAAATATTACTTAAAAAGAGGCTGATAGCAAACATTTATTCTTGTAATCACTGAGAGCTGACCTAGTGGCATCTAAGAACACAAAACTTTATTAATTGTGAATAATTGGGATTTTATTGTAGTGACTAGGAGTGAGAATTGGGCCTGGGCATCCCACATACACTTGTTTGGCATATTAGTAACAGATCTGAGGAAGACAGAGTGAGATGGAGCTACACGGTGCTGGACGTATTGACTGGCTGTTTCACGGAAAGTACAGTATTTCTATGAGTCTCAACAGTGTGTATATTACAAGAAAATGGAAAAGAAGGCTAAGAAATTGTGTACAGCTTATTGTTTCACAGCTGCAGAAAAAGTATAGAAGCCTTTTATGCTGGGTTAGGTGTTCCTTCAAGCCATAAGAGAACAAGTGGGTGACTGTTGATTTGCAGATTTGATGATCACTTCCCTATATGTTAATCACAGGCCAAGAGTGATATACTAGTAATAGATTTCCTGATTTTTTTTGCAAATATTCATTGGTTGATTTCATATTCTTTGAAGGAATCAGTTTTTAGGACTTTATCTCTGAGTTTCTTGGTTGCTGACCTGGTTTCTTGTAATAAGACAAAAGCACATGGCTAAGCATCAGTGAACTGTTCATTTTGTAGACCAGTTCTGAGGACTGACCTTCAGGACTACTTTATTTCAATCAAACAGGCCTTAATAGAACAGGGAAGACAGATCAATTAAAGTGTGAGCCCAAGTCCAAAACAATTAAAGAACATCAAATTGGCAAATGCTGGTTTTGAAAAGTGCTGCAAGTAGAGTTAGATTCTCTCACAATATTTCTTGTATTTTAAGGTGCCAAGGCTGAGGCTGAGAAGCTAATCCCAATTAAATCACACAGTGGAAACCTCGATGAGTCCCTCTTTGGACACACGAATGCACAGAACAGTATCTTACTGTCCTTTTTTAAGGGGATTTCCTGTTTTGTTTTGGTTTTTTTTGGCTTGTTGGCAGCTTTCGGGTTTTTCTTCATTTGTGCCTCTTACTGCTTTTGTTCAGCAATTATGCAATTTTTATTGTGATTAACGACAATGTATTGAGGATAAACTTTGGGATGGGGACAAACTGCTAGACTCCCTTAGTTCCTAAACCCAACATTGGCTACAAATGTATAGCTTTCCAGAATGCATCTATACTAATAGTGAATGTAGACTAAAGTACAGTAGAAACAAGGTAACAGAGGTCTTATATTATTTAATTGTTTTGTATATCATTACCATTATCATTAAATGACATGAGGGAATTTAGAATATAATCTTGTTCTGTTACATGATTATCACTTGCTACATTTTTTATTGTCAATATTGTCACTGACGCTCAAGTCTTGTATCTTCATTCACCAAACAGGATCAGGAAGCAAGAAATTAGTAAAAATGAAAGTGGACCGAACTAAGTTGAAGAAGACGCCTACTGAAGCTGTAAGTATTCGGCACAGTATGAAACTTGAAAGTACTACCGTGGACTTTAAATTAGTTTTGCCTTACTGGTTGGGAGAGGGGTTACAACTGAGGGTGGGTGAAACTAGTTGTAAAGCTAACTGATTTTCAGTGATAGAATCACTGTGTAGGTTGAATGTCTGGATTCATACGAATGGACAAAAAATGAATATATTAAAATTCAAACCAGTTTGAATACATTTGTATCTATTTGTACGGATATTTGATTTGCATTTGATGATATAAGTGTTGTTAACATTCTTATGTATCCGTATGCATCCTGTTTTTATCCCATATGAATCCCATTTTTGTTCAGTATGTATTAATACAAATGCATACGGATATGAATAAAATGCAAACGGATGCAAATAAGATGCGTAGATATGTGTGTAATGTGTACATACCCGTACACATGTCTGAATTATTTGTATGAATAATTCAAAATATTTGAATTTCTTTTAATGTTAAAAAATGAATGCATAGATGTTCAATTTGAATTCAAATGTACAAACTCAAATGAATTTCAAATGTTTTGAATATTCTTGCACGTGGTAGCTTTCTCTAGGGAAAGCTTTGCTCCAAGCTATGCAGTAAAGATTTATTTTTAAAAAGTTACCATTTAAATTATTTCCTCTTCCGGTCTAAACTGAACTAACTGAACTGAATTTACTTAGGGGAATACTTTTAAAGGCAAGAAAAAAAGTGAAGAGTTAAAGAAGACAGAATGAAGGAGTAGGGTAGCTTAAGCAGTTGTGGAAGCATGTGAATGATATGAGGTTGGGGACTGCGTGCTGCCCATCTCAAATTACAGATTATCAGCCTGGTTTTTAATTATTGCAGGCTTATTCATGGGTAACTTGAAGTTCAGTGGGAGACACTAGAGTTCACTGTGCTGGAAAGAAAATTGTGTTCCATGTCGTAATCTAATATTGCTAGTAGCCTTGAGCGTGTAGTTACAGCAGTTGATCTCCAATATAAATAATGGCTACTATAAAACAGAACTTCAAAAAAACAAACCATGACTGTAGATTGTGCAGTTTTGTTTGGTATAATACCACCAGGCTTTGACTTTTGCCACTGAGTGTAACATCTTAGTGAATGGCTCTCTGAGTCTTGTAGGATGGCAGGTGAAATCCCTCCATCTGCCCCCCAGAGTATTTGTATATCTGTTGACTTCTAGTGATCCAGTTGCTTCAGGGTTTGAGAGAAGAATAAAAATGTGAAGACCAGGTTTTTTGCTTTTTAGAAATATACGCATGTACAGTGGTGTCCTGGATCAGGAGAGTTCAAGTATGTCCTGAATTGAGGAGCAGGTGAAGAGTTTGGTGCACACTAAGCTTTTTGTTGTGGGGCTTGTCACTTCTGCCAGATGGAGATGTCCAAACAGCCTCATGCTGGTTTGGTTAAACTGCTGAGCTAAGCCAGACCTTGCAACAAATTGCAACAAGTTCCACAAGGTTCTCTTTTAGCTTTGTGGTTTGGTGTGCACCCACAGTCTCATGAACTCTGGTCAAATGGATGCATCGTACATGGCTACTCAAGCATAAATGCAAAAAGAACCAAATAGAAGGTACTATGGTAATTTTGATGAGAAGACAGTATCTTTTTTTGTTAGTGGTGAAAAGGAACTGCTTCAATTCTCTTTGACAATGTATTAATTTTAGATTTTTATATCCTTTTCAGCCTGCAGATTGCAGAGCCTTGATTGATAAACTCAAGGTTTGCAATGATGAACAACTGCTGCTGGAACTCCAGCAGATCAAAACATGGAATATTGGGAAGGTAAGTGATGGCAGCAGTTTCTGGGGGTCAGCTGTTATCATATGGATCTTAATTTGAATTTATAGGCATTTTGATACTTCAGTGAAGAACATTCTTCCAGATCCCTTAAAGATACTGATGGACTGGAATTCTCAGCTCATGGGCCATGTGTTTTATAGCTGTTGAAAGGAAGAGTTCAGCTTCTATACTGTTTTTAGGAGATGCTATTAGAAAAGGTGGGAAGAGGTTTGGATCTGAGCAGTTTAAATTTTATAAATGTGTAATACTGATGTTTCTCTAGTTTCACAAAAACTAAGAAGTTACATGTTATGCGGGTTTGCTTGATGTAATGTGAGGCTTTGAAATAAGCATGTGCTAGTTCAGTCTAGTCTTAATTCTGTTCTTAGCCAGTTGTTAAGAGGATGGATGAGTATTTTAGTGTTGTTTGGAGGTGCGTTAAATCATTTTCTGGTTTATAATAATGCTTCCCCTTACTGACACATGTTTTCTTGGATGCATTTTTCTTTAGTGTGAACTTTACCATTGGGTGGACCTGCTAGACAGATTTGATGGCATCCTGGCAGATGCTGGGCAGACAGTGGAGAATATGTCATGGATGTTGGTGTGTGACCGGCCAGAGAGGGAACAGCTAAAATCCCTACTGCTGTCAGTGCTAAACTTCACTGCCCTTCTCATAGAATATAGTTTTTCTCGCCATCTGTACAGCTCTATTGAGGTAATAAACATCAAAAAAGTGATGGAGTTTGGCTGAATGTAATGTTCTCATCTGAGATATCATGTCTTTAAGAGTGGGTACCCTAGTGTGAAATTTTGTCTTATGGAGCAAGAGTGACAGCACCATGATGCTCTGAGCAGCTGAGCTGAAAATATAGGTTCATAACCAAAGTGAGATGTGTCATTGGGACTTTTGATTTATAGTATTTTCTATCGGATACAAGACTGCAATGATGCTGTAAAGCAGTGGTTCTCAACTTTCCTAATGCTGCGACCCTTTATTACAGTTCTTTGTGTTGTGGTGACCCCCAACCTAACCCTAACTCCCAACCATAAAATTATTTTCATTGCTACTTCATAACTGTAATTTTGCTACTGTTATGAATCGTAATGTAAATATCTGATATGCAGGATGTATTTTCATTGTTAGAAATTGAACATAATTAAACCATAGTATTTTCCGATGGTCTTACACGACCCCTGTGAAAGAGTAGATCGACTCCCAAAGGGATCGTGACCCATAGGCTGAGAACCACTGCTATAAAGTGTTCTGGAATCTGTATTGGTATTTCCAGTGGGAACATTAAGATTTATTAAAAATGGAAAAGGTGTTCACTTCAGGAATTTGCTCAATATTTTGTTCTTTCTTCGTCTAGCATTTGACCACACTGTTAGCATCCTCTGATATGCAAGTAGTGCTTGCAGTGCTAAACCTTCTATATGTGTTTAGCAAACGTTCCAACTATATCACACGCCTTGGTTCTGACAAGAGGATGCCTCTTCTGTCACGGCTGCAACATTTGGCAGAGGTAAGTTTATTTATTTTTTTTTTAATTTAAGGTTTGAAGGCCTTGATTTTATGCGGTTAGATGAAAGAACTGTATCCCCCAAAGTGAGTTTATCTGAAGTCCCTGTGGAAGATTAGAATGCCTGTTTGTAGAATGTTAAATGTTTTAATATTTCTTTGGTTTTGAGTTGAAAGCTCTTGTGGGTCAAATATGACAAGTGTACTGATTTTAAATTAAGATACCCCTATCCACCCACAATTCCATGTCTTGAGATATGCTACCTTTTCTGGCAGGTCAGTAGCCAGTTTATTTATACCTTCAAGAACAATACATTTTGAATTGTTGTCTAGTCAAATGTAGGTTATGATGGAACTGAGCATCCCAGGGAATTTTTTTCTTCTTAGTGGGGCTATTTGCAGTGAAGACCCATAGGTTGTTTACAAGCCCAGTGTTGGTTCCCTTCTACTAGGTACTGCTTTTAACTTTTTCATATGACGAGATAAACATGCTGCTGTGCCATAGGAAAAAGGCCCAATATATGTGACTGTACATATTTGTAATAGTTTTTTAAAAATTGAAATTATCGTCATTATGAATGTTCTAATATAAGCTTAATAAAACTACATCAGACAGGATTTTTATAGTGTTACTGATATAAAAGAAACCATTGCTTTAACATGGGCTTAGCATGACTGTCGCATTAATAGTTTTCTGTATTATGTTCACTGAAACGTATTTTTAAATTATTCTTTTAAAAATTTATGTGTCAGCAATGTATCATTGTAAAAAAGTAGTAAGTTACGGTTTCCAAATCACAGTATACTTTTCAAATCTATTCCTTGCATCTTTTGTAATTGTGCATGTTTTTCATTTTAGGGATGGGCATGAATGTATTTTTTGCATTCAAATTTGAGTTGATTTGAAATTAGAAAATCTGAATTTTTGAAAATCTGATTCAAATCTGGATTATCCAGATCCGTACTTTCAAAAATCCAATTCGAATCAAATGATACGAATGTTGGGAACATTTGTATCCAATTTTCAAATTCGCATGCATCCCGTTTTCGTTCCGTTTGCATCCTGTGTTATAAGCACAAGTAGACCCGATATGCGATGTTCTATTCGGTTGAATTATTTAAAAATAATTAAATAATAATTATTTAATTATTATTTGACCAAATTCGGAAATTCGGATTTTTGAAAATCGGAATTCAGATATTGATATTGGTCAAATTTGAATCGGATTTTTGAATTTTCGAATATCCGCGCACATCCCTAGTTCATTTGTATAAGGCAGGATAGAAATAGAAATAAATAAATAAATTGTGGCAATATTCCAAAATCTGTCTTGCCATTCTTGTTTGGTTAGTTTGTCATAGTCTTGTCAATATATAGGTGTCATTGCTGTTGGTCCTGTTCACATATCTCAAGCGGGTTTTAAAACATTTTATTTTTTGTTGTTGCTGCTGTAGGTCTTTTAAAACTTTGAGTGTTTTCAGAAGAGTCACAAACAGAAATCTAGAAAGCTTTTCCCGTAAGCCAGTGAATATAGACGCCCTACATGATAATGTGTGCTTTGTAGTGAAGCGCTCAGCCTTCTCAGCCATGAGCGGGAGATGTTCTGCACTGCAGTTAACCTGGTTTAGTTCTACCGGATGGCTGAGTTTTCCTTCTAGAATTATATAGGCGTTTGGAGCTGATTAATCCTTTGTGTTCTCTTTCTGTTCTGCAGAGTTGGGGTGGTAAGGAGAATGGCTTTGGCCTGGCAGAATGTTGTAGAGATTTGCACATGCTGGTAAGCACTTATCTTAGGAATTCTGTTTTCTATCCACTCTCTCAGTGTGTGTTTTGTTTATTTAATTTTTGCACTGCCTGGTTACTACAATCTCAGGATGGCACAATACAATCAATGACACAAAACAGAAAGTGAAAGATTAATATCAAACATAAATACAAAAGTCGACATGAAGACTAAAATAGCCTCTAGTTACAAAGGCAATGGAAGAAGGAATTGAAGTAGTTTAATGTATTATTTTCTGATGTATGTGAAAGCTTGGAATGGTTCCCTCCCAGGGGTATCTTGTGCAATGCTTCTCATAATTGTTAAGAGCATTGGCATTCAGTTGGAAGAACATCTGCCCTTTTTCCTGGGTCATCATTGGTTGGAATGCATCCATGGATGCATGTGCTCAGCCCAATGCTGACAGTAGAAAATCGGCCTTTTCTAAATGGAAAATAGCACATCAGTAAGATTTGAAATATGTTGGGCTTTCTTTTAAAAAATTTAGTATCAGCCATTTTTATTTGTTACCTATGCCTTTAAACATTATTTAATAATAATGTTAGGATCATTTAAAAATCAAAGCCCCCCCCCCCTATATCTTTTATACTTCGTAACTGTTCTTAGATATGAGTCCTGGAGGATCATTTGCCTTGCTTATTCTGCATTAGTCTTGTCTCCTTGAATGATAGTTCTCTGAACTGGTAGACCGGCAAGTTTGTGATGTTTCTGATAGTTGTGATATTTAAAAACAATCTAGCACCTGCTTAACTGATGGAAAGAACACTGTAATGTTTTGGATAGTTATGTGCTGGAGTGAGGTAGAGCTATACATAAGGATTTTTTAGAAGTAGGTCTTTTTAAAAAGCCTGTCATCTTCAGAGTAGAGGTTGTAGGATGCAGTAGAGTCAACGTCTTGCCCCAGCGTATTAGAAGGATCAGTATGTATGGCAAAGCATCACACAAACATTGGGATTTACCATAACTCTTTAGAAGAGGAAACTAATTATTGTAAAGGTGCTTCCTAATTTGCCACTATGGATACTGCTGACAACAATGTCAAGGAATGTCTCAGTTTTTTTAAAAAATTTTTTTGTGCCAGGCTTGTATACATTGTGAGGTCCTCAAAGTCTCATGTTCTGAAATTAAAGACCTCTTTTGCTTATCTGCTTCAGTTGTTGCAGTCACATGGGAGATGACTTTGGAGATGCAGAGCTCAATGGAATATGCAATTGGAAATTATCCTATCTGATAGAATCAGATATTCCAGTATGTTTTGGAATGTGTATATCCCTAAAGGCTACTGATATTGTGTGGCACGGTTGGAGGCATATTACTAAAAAAAATTGTATCTCTTTGGATTCTCCTATTGTGTACTGAATATTGGTAGGGCTCACTTTGCATCACCATGTCTTCATACCTAATTCTAACTTCTTACATCTTAACTCTCTTCCTCCTCCCACTTGCACAAAAAGATGTAAGGAGAATTGCAGGCTGATAAAATTCATGCTGCTGCAAGTGGGTCAGGGTGCATTGTCTTCTTTTTTTTTCTAGGTTAGCAACCCTCCTTTATCTCCCCCCAGTCTAGGGAGAGTGTGGTTTAATATTTTTCTTTTCGGGAGGGAGTGTTTGACATCTGGTTTGTTCTGATTCCATACTGTGATCTATACACAGAAATACCCTCCCAGTGCAACTACACTACACTTTGAATTCTATGCAGAGCCAGGGGCCGAGGTCAAAGTGGACAAAAGGGTGAGTCTCCTACAGACTTGTTCTTGTAGGGTTCTGTGGGAAGTGGGTGGGAGAAAGACTTGGCAAACAAGCCCACATTGGATTGAAAAAGGGTGTAGCATATTGCTCCCTATTCAGTCTGTGTGAAGTGGAGTGCTCTGTTGCCAGGGAGTAAATGCTAAGATGGAGGAAGTTACTTTAGGTATGAGAAGGTGCTGGCAGCCAGAATTTCTGTTCTTAGAATTATTTAGTACCTTGATTGACTTCATTTAGAGGTTGCTATTCTCTATAAAGTGTACTACATTCATTCTAGCTGTGGTTCTCTGCGATCTAATATTTGCTTCTGATTTTTGAAGATGGTGATGATAAGAATCCTCTCAGAGTTTCTTCTGCTTTCTGATCAGGGAAAATTTCCTTGCCTGTGTCTTGAGAACTGGTCTCTTGTCACATGCAAATCCCAGTTATTCATTTTACACACCAAGCCCCATTAGCATTTTCAAGTTCCTCAAGATTTAGGTAGAAGCTTAAATAGAGAATAGATAATATTCCTAAATCAGAAGGGACATCTTCAGTACAGAGTATAAAATTCCTTGACCACCTCGAGTGACTCTGCTGGTGAAAAAGCCCAGTTTTTCATTTTGCTTCTCTAAATGTTCATTTCTTTTAGGTGTAGGATTAATATTTTCTGCAATAAGAGTTATGAGTACAGTAATCTATGTTGAAATTATAAATATCCCACAAATGCCAGGTCTGCTTGTTAGCCAAAGGCACATCTCAAGTGATGAGTTGTTGCTTGTGTGCCTCTTCTTTAAACAGTTGTGTCCTGCAATAGCTACTATGTTACAGCTTGCAGAAGTCATACTGGAAATGATTTCCAAAACCTTCTCATTTTTTTCTTAGACTACCAGCAACACACTACATTATATCCACATAGAGCAACTTGATAAGGTAAGCTGACCTGTTAATTCAGAGACATTTTAAATTTTGTCTCGGTTTTTCTATTGGCTTCTAAAGTGTTGCTGTTTCCCTAATAACAGATTTCAGAAAGTCCCTCTGAAATTATGGAATCCCTTACCAAAATGTACAGCATCCCAAAGGACAAACAGGTATGTTGAAGGAAAAACTGTAGTGGCATTCTTGGTGCTTTATAGAATGTAGCTTATGATGTAACTTAGAAGAAAATAAGTTTAATGTGCTTGGAAAATTTCCAGTAGCTAAACAGAACTTTTAATCCTGAATCCCCTTGGTAGTTGCAGTGGAATATTTTCTAGGCTTGTTGGCAGCTCTAGGGTTTGTAAAATATTGCTGCCTCTTAACAGAGAAGAAATACAGATCCATTGGGAAATACTGAATTATTCAAGGTAGCAGCAGATACAGCCCTTCATTCTGTCATTTCCATCGTTGGGGGTGGGGAGATATCTGCACATGCAGCTGAATAAGATGTCACATTAATTATCTCATTAAATTTAGTGGTGCAAGGGACTTTTTTGAATATATATTTGCATTCAAGTGGAAAGCCCTTAGTATTATGCAAATTGCTGTGGTGTTCTGTACATGGACAGAGGAATAAAGTTGTTTAAACAATATGTGTTTCATATAGACTAGCAACTGACAGGCATTCCTTAGGGAAGGGAGAAATGGCCAAGCAGGCTCTTAAATAATAATATTACTTTTAATAAAAGGTAAATGGAAACAGTCAAAAGTTGTATTAGAACCATTTTTAAATAATATAAAGAACAGCACAAAGTTTTCAGTGAGCCAGTTTGTCTAGTGGTTAGGAAGCCGGACACTTATCTGGGAATACCGGGTTCGATTCCGCCCTCCCCCTATGAAGCCAGCTGGGTGACCATGGGCTAGTCAGAGCTCTCTTCTGAGCTCTCATAGCCCCACCCACCTCACAGGGTGTCTGTTGTGGGGAGCAGAATAGAAAGTTTTGTCAGTTGCTTTGAATCCCCTTAAATGGGTGAGAAAAGTGGGGTAGAAAAGCCACCTTTTCTTGTCCTTCTTCAGCTAGTCAAGTAATGAGATTACTAGTTAGGCTGTTTGTTAATAGAATTAATCATATAGGTGG
Organism: Aspidoscelis marmoratus; assembly: GCA_014337955.1. NCBI lineage: Eukaryota > Metazoa > Chordata > Lepidosauria > Squamata > Teiidae > Aspidoscelis > Aspidoscelis marmoratus. The sequence continues at coordinate 1,814,248 of MTQE01001795.1, forward strand.
TGGGGTTATCTCCATCCTGAGGCAAAAGTTAAGACAAAGTAACTAAGGTTTCTAAGTTGCCTCAGGGTGGGGAGAAAGGATGAAAAAGCTACAGTATAGAAAACTGAATCCATGAAACACTGTAGCTAGTTTGAATGAAGGAGAAACCCTTCTTCAAATCAAAGGCAAAATAAATTGGGCCTCCTTTAATCAAGCCTAATTAATTGGGCTTTCCTTCAAGTCCCAAAGATTTCTAAATAGAGAAGACATGAGTGTGGAAACTCCAGGAGTAACAGAACTGAAGATTCAGAGTGCAAACTCAAAATCCTTGCCAAGGAAAGAGGGGAGGTTGTTTAGGAGTATGCTTAAGGAGGAGATTAAGCCAAAGCAAAGAAAATAGACCCCAAATTAAAGGGTCATGATTCAGGGATACACCTAAGCCAAATTTCCAAAGACTTAAAAGCATATGTTCTCTGTGTACTTTGTTAAATCCATACTGTTTTTTTCACACAACAGAACCAAAGGGGACGAGAATAAGTCCAACTAGGCTTGTCCTGTAGGAGAGGAGTGCTTCCTAAGCTCATTGTTTCTGGGTTCAATCCTCCTTTTATACTCTAAAATCTGCTGTATATGTGCTCTGCCTGGTACTACACTTAGTAAATCTTTAAGTATGTGCTTCACCTATTTCAAAATAAAAAAATAAGAATTAATTAAACCAGTATATCCAGAGAAATTCAATTTTTGCTTAAATCCTTCACCCATGGTGAATATTAGTGTATGGAGTCTTTTTGCCCAAAGCTTGATAAGGCTTCATTCAAACCGGTTGGTTTGGGGGAGATGGGTCAAGGTTAATATTTAGGGGGGCAGGATTATAGTCAGCTCCATGTGTTTTGGACCATGTTTGCTTAATTACTTTTCTCTATGGCCTGAGTTCAAAGCCCATGGTTTTACAATGATCCTTTCAAGCTGTACACATGTATGTTTTTAATATGGAAATTTTGGATTGCTTTTGAACACCCAGTCTCAGAAAACTATAACTACTTGGAAAGAGTTCTAGATAACATTCAACAAAGAGGTTGAGTTCATATTTATCATATTCAGCTGCTTGTTTAGGTATTGGTTGGATCCTATTGGATTGGCTAGTCATGGTTGGGTGCTTGAGGCAATATTGCAGTGTTCTTAACCATTTTTTTTTCTTGTAGATGCTGCTGTTTACACACATTCGGCTTGCCCATGGTTTTTCCAATCATAAAAAGAGGTTGCAAGCTGTTCAGGCCAGACTGCATGCCATTTCTATATTAGGTGAGGATGATGGCAGGTGTGTTCTTGTGGCATTGGCCAATGTGAATTGGAAGAATGTCAGTTTATAAAAGCTGACTGTGGGGTGACTTCAAACAAATCTCTCCTTTTCTCTTTCTTGGTATGTGTAACGTGGATTTCTATGGGCTGATCATGAATAAACTGGTTTATTTAGTTTTCCAGACCTTTTTTTGCCTGGCCATTTAAGTTGCTTATATTAAACAAGTCTCCCTTTGAAGAAAATTAGCTATCACTGAAAAAAGGGGATTTAAAAATAAGTAAATGTTAATCTGGTTTCTCTGTTGTCATCCCATAGGCCTTTTTTACCTGGGACTACAGGGCATGCTAGGCTACTAAATCAGAGGCCACACTCTGTGATAGTTCTTTCTATCTACAGAGGGCGGGGTTATAGAGCAGCATAAAGCACAAAAAATGGTGCCATATCATGTTGTACTGGTAAGACCTCTTTGCGGTTGTCCAGATTACTTTGGTATACTAGTCTGTGGACAGTGAGCTAGTATACCAGGCCCAGTGCTGCACATCCAAAAGCAGTATCAGAATATCAAAGGCTGGAACATCCAAAAGCAGTATCAGAACCTCAAAGGTTGGTCTTCAAAGATGGGCTGGGATAGCCCTCACCATGTAGAAAGGGCCATAGAGTACATGGGAGGCTTATACATAAATAGGAGTCAAGATATGTTGCACCCAGGTGTGGTATTACTTTAGAAATACAAATTTGCATTTGAAAAGATTTTAAGAAGTGAAATAGCAACCGTTCTACACTCTTAGAACAAAGGCCATAATTGGAATGGACATTTTCAGCTCTTATCTGGGCTACTGTGCCAGCCTTCATAAGTAATCCTATACTGAGTATATTTCAATTGCTTCAGCACAGTTGATAGCCCAGTCTCTACTACCTTGGACAAAGGCAGCTAGTGTCTAGTGGAAAAAGGCTCCTTACCATTGAGGCCACATATATATTTATGATGAGGTACAACAATTCTAAGTTGGTAATATTATTCTTAAAGAGGAGCTGGCCCATCCTTCAAATTAAGTGAGCCTGTTACAAATAGTGCCATAGTCTGTCTTTGTGCAAATTGAATTTGAGTTGGGTGTAACCTTTTTTCTTATATGTTAGATGTAAAGAAAAGAACTAGAATTGAGTTTTCCCTAAATGTTGACATGCACATAATTTTTAAAATAAATTTTAAAACGGAGTAGCATATAATGGATGCTTTATCATAACCTGAGTGAAGAAGGATGCATATTTTTAAAGGGGAGGTTTAGGAGTCATTTATTAAAATTGTTTGTCCCACTATTGCTCAAGTAATTATAGCCATGCAAAAGAATGTAAAAATTAAAAAAGAAAGTGTTTTATTCTGTTTTCCCCTTTTAATATCACTTTAAAATCAAGCTATTTTTTATTCTTCTGACTTTTAATTTCCTTCTCTTTAAATCTCCCTTTCTGATTGGTTTTTAATTCTTTCCCTACCCCTTCTTCCTTGGTTTTTCCTATCATGGCACATTTCTGAGCAGTGCTGTCTGTAACTTAATTTAGTTGTTGTGCCTGTTCCCTGCCCCTTTGAAGGGGTTGTACTTAAGAGGGGGAAGGGCAGCCTCTTCTGTTCATCACAGAAGAAATGACAGGTGGTACATATCACTATAGAATTTTTTTCCCAATCTTTTGATCACAAATCTATGAAGTTGGATCAGATGATCAAGCTTTTCAGAGGAAAGGATTTCTACACTTAGATTTCACAGTAGAATTTGGAACACAGGATCACTTTTTTGCCTCATCCCTCCACTCCCTAGATGGAAAAAGGATTTGCATTTTTGCCAGTCCTACAGAAACTAGTGTTTCTTGCTCATAGAGTATTGATGGGAGAAGTGCAAACCTTGGGATGTACCAATGCCTGACAGTACTTGTGTAGGAGTCTACAGAATGTCAGTGTTTACCATTTATTGAAGAACCCATTTGCTGAAAACTGCTGTCATTAATCTGAACTGGCCAATATTGTAGGCTACGAAAAAGTCAATAGTACTTTCCAGCTGGCAGTCCTGCTGATTTCCTCAACAGATGTTTGGACAGAAGCTACTGGACTGATTGAATGAGCCCATATCCTGTCCTTGGGAGATAAGAACATAAGAGAAGCCCTTCTGGATCAGGACATAGCCCATCTAGTCCGGCATCCTGTTGCACACAGTGGCCCACCAAATGCTCATGGGCATCTCAAGCAGAGATAAGGACAAACCTATTCCTGCTCTAGAATCTGAGCAAATGGCCTTAGTAGCACCCCGGTCCGTCCCCCCCCCCAGCCTGAAAGATGTACCTGTCCTAGACATTCATTCTAGTATCCATTGATACATCTGTCATCTATAAATTTGTTAACCCTACCTTAAAGCCATCTACACTCGTAGCTGTCACCACCTCCTCCAGCAGCACATTCCATAAGCCGATGACCCTCTGGGTGAAGAAATGCTTCCCTTTGTCGGATCCGACTCTCCTACCCATCAACTTCATAGAGTGCCCTCTGGTTCTAGCATTGTGTGATAGAGAAAAGAAATTTTCTCTATCCGCCTTTGCTATACCATGAATAATTTTATATACTTCAATCAGGTCCCCTCTTAAATGCCGCCTCTCCAGACTGAAGAGGCCTAGACGTTGTAGCCTGATTACGTAAGGGAGGTGTTCCAGTCCCTTAATCGTTCTGATTGCCCTTCTCTGCACCTTCTCTAGTTCCACAATATCCTTTTTGAGGTGTGGTGACCAGAATTGTACACAGTATTCCAAATGTGGCCTCACCATAGATGTATAAAGAGGCAAAATGACATTTGCTGACTTATTTTCTATTCCCTTCCTAATTATTCCCAGCATTGGATTAGCTTTTTTCGCTGCTGTGTCGCACTGGGTTGACACTTTCATTGAACTGTCCACCAAAACCCTGAGATCCCTTTCCTGGTGTGTTGCAGAAAGCTCAGACCCCATCAGTTTATAGACATCAGTTTGGATTCTTGGCCCCGGTGTGCATTACTTTGCACTTGTTAAGATTAAAGCACATTTGCCGCTTGGGGTGTTTTTCCACTGTCAAAAAGTACCCATTTTTGCACCCATTAAGGACCCATTTGGGTGAGAGTCGGATGATCCCATTTCCACCACGGTACCCATTTGGGACCCGATTGTTTCCACTGCCATGGGGGAAATCCGGGTCAAATGGGTACTTTCTACCCTTTAATCCAGATTTTCTGTAGAGCCCATTAATGGGGTGTACAATGGGGTCTTCTGCCAGAAAATCCAGATTAAAGGGAGCCTGTTTCTTGTGGAAACAGGGGTCTAGAGGAGGCTAGAGGGAGGGGATAAACCCATGGGGGGGGGAGCCCTGAAGTCCCAGCTTCGGAGTGATTTCAGAGTGATTTCGAAATCATTCTGAAGTGACTCCAAAGTCCCTCCGAAGAGATCAGTAGAGACTTCGAAGCTGCTCCAGAGTCCCTTTGGAGTGCCTCCAAAGTCTGCGCTGATCTCTTTGGAGAGACCAGTGGCGAGACTCCGAAGTCCATCTGAAGCGATCGGCAGAGACTTCAGAGGGGAGTCCGCGTGGTCTGTGCTAATAGCATATGGACTGTGCTGACAGCTCCGGAGCCTCTCCGAAGTCCTTGGCGATCTTTTCAGAGGGACTTCGGAGTCATTTCGAAATGATTTTGAAATGACTCCGAAGCTGGGACTTCAGAGATTGCACCCCCCTCCCCGTCCCCAGAGACACCTGGGGTGACAGACCAACCCCTTGGGGGTCGATCCGGATTCCCCACATGGGTGCAAAGGAGCTTCCACGGCAGGGGGGTTAGCACCCATTGCTAATGGGTGCTACACCTCCCATGTAAACACATTGGGTGCTTCCCTTAATCCAGATCTACTAGATCCAGATTAAGAAATGTACCCATTCCTTAGATCCGGATCTAAGGGCTGCGATGGAAAAACACCCTTGGTTGTCCACTCACCCATTGCTAAGAGATCAATGTTTTCTGAAGTTAGGTCAGGAAAGTAGAAAGCTCCCCATTATGTCTTATATATTGTTTTGAGAAGACTTTATTTGACTTTATGGTATTAGTGACAGAATGATTCTACCAAGACAGTTGACATTCTAGCTCGTCTAAGCTTGCATTGGTGATTATAGCCACCTTAGATAGGTCAGCTGTGGAAGTGGCTCTTGTCAGATTCTCTTTCATCTGCTGTCATGGAGGAAATTATCTTACATAACGGACGTTGTATCCAGTATTGTTATAAAGATCCTTTGTGAAAATGTGCCCATGGGCAAAGGCAGATTATGGAAATCATCTAAGCCAAGAGAGAGCCAAGAAATGAAATACCACAGAAAAGAGTTTGGCTATAATAGAGACAATGTTGTCTATCCTTTTTGGTGAATGTTATGTGGAATCTTCCTTGTTTGTGCTAGTTATCACCTTTGGATGAGGAATATGCTGAGCTAGAGTAATAGTATCTTTGATCTTATTGTTAAATAAAGCTGTGCTGTCCACATCAGATACAACTTTTGTAGAAGGTGGTGCTCTTACAGAAGGTCATTGAGATAAGCATGTGGAAAGACCACCTTTAAATGCAAAACTTTCTTGAGAGTTGCCAACACTTTGTGAAGAGGTCTAATGGTGGGACTTTAAATTGTCCATGATCGACCTCCGTGGAAGATTGGAAAAAAACCCTCTTAAAAACTTGAGGTGAATCATGGAGATAAGCTTCTGAAAAATCTAAGGATTTAAGAAGCTCTCCTTTCTAAGATGCAGCCCTAATAGGCATTAAGTTATTTGTTTTAAGCCTAGACTTTCTGATGTACTTGAAATCCAAAGGGGATCTCCAGTCTTTATCTTTTATAGTACAAGAATGAAATTTGATATACTCCACTGCAGCCTCTTCAACTGCTTCTTACCTAGAATTTTGGATAAGGATAGTTTGATAAATGAATAAAAAAGAATAGAATGGAGTTACTAAACAGTCTTTAAAGCTAAAGAATCTTGAATCTTTCCTTATCTTGGAGGATAAACTAGAATGTTTATGTGTTTGCTCTGATGGAGGAAGGACCCTTTCTAGATCTTTCCTGACAGTTAAAGTTCTTGTAGATTTGGCACATTACAGTTTCTAGTGTAATGTGTCACATCATCTGACATCTAACAGCATCTTTCCCACTCTGTCCCCTATATAACCTTTTCCTTATCTTGTCTTTGGGTAAATAATTTTTGATGCTATCATCTCCAAGCAACACCCACTTTAAAATGTAACAGAAGTCATGTCCTTCACTGTAGTATTTAAGCCACAGCAACCTTTTGACTGCTACTGAGTATGCCATTGCAGAAGGTAGCAGGAACGTGGAATCCCAAGTTGAATCTTCTGAAGGTGCCAGAGCCTTTCTGATGTTCATGAAGATTGGTCTGTTAAAACTGGGCAAATATAGTTCTATTCCTATTCTGTTCACTCACCTAATGACTGCTGTGGTAAAAAAAGGAAGTCTGTTAGAGTGAAGAGAATTGCCTCGAAGTTTCTTCTGAGAGTATAAATTCTAGCATCCTGCCAAGGCCCTGAGGGAACAGTGGCTGTCCTGGGGAAGCTGCAGATTTGGAGACCATCTCCATAATAGTGCATCCATCAAGGAGGCATCCCACATGTTTGATCTGGAAGCAACAGGTTTTTGTGTGTGAATACACAGGAGATGCACTGATCTTGCCAGAATTCCCATTACTTCAAAACCAACTTTTGTGCAGTCTTGAAAAATAGGAGCACTTCGCTGCTTCTCAGGAAGCCTCAGTAATCTCTTGGCTTTTTGAATTTAGGCTCAGCGTGAGCAAAGCTTTGATAGAAAGGAAAGAAAATTTGTCATATTGGAGTGCCTGAGTGAAGAAGACTGGTGCGCTGTTTTTCTTCCTGAAACTTCCAAATATTTCCTTTTCTTCTGGGTCACTGGCATGCCTTCTACATGAAGGTGAACAAAAATAATGAGCTTCTATGCCAACCATTGAAGAATGGCGAGAGATCTTGTCAACTGATGGGGTCTGGTTAGACCTGTGAGAAATGTGTGCTAACCAGTGGGTCTGATGAGGTGTGGTGGAGAACTGGAAGACCTATGAAAACTGTCTGTGGGAACCAAATGCTGATTTAAGGGAACCTACTCTTGAATTATGAGAATTGGCCCCAAGCTTGTGAATCTAGCAGTTGAAGTATGAATTTAAGGGCATATCTATGCTGTGAGTCGATACTGGCCTAGAAGTAACTTGACTCCAGAGATGGTCACAATTGGCATGTGCACACACATTGCCACTCCATGCTCAGGATTAGTGATTTGTTGCCAGATCTCATGGTTATGCAAGTTAATTTTATAGAACTATATGACATGCTTATCCTGATTATTCCAGTTTGCCTCAGTAGTAGCAAGAAGTTTACCCATAAATTGACAGTGGTGTCGTGTAAACACCACTGCTGATTTGCCCATTGAACATGGTATCAATTGTGTATGGTGAACATAGGAATAGGGGCAGTCAACTGTTAAATGATCATTGAGTTATGTTCAGATTTGACAATAGTGGTAACTGTGTAATGCATAGATTCAACCTGAGTCCTTCATAAAGTTTTGGTAACTTCTTTAGCAGACTTCTTTTCCAGAAGAGCTGCTATAGCAGCTATGGTACTTTCCTCCATGTTCCTTGTTGTGTGACAGGTATGTTTGGCCTCTCATGGACCAGGGCAGGAGTGTTAGAGGCACAGATCAAATATTGCCTTCCCCCAACTATAATTATTTGAAAACTGCAAGTTCAGCACTCTAAGAATTAATCTCAAGGAAAAGATCCAAGCTTTCCTGAAATTAAGTAACAGAGGAGCTAAGATCAAAAGAGCACAAAAGCTTTTTATGGTGATACTGTACCACCTGTCACTTGCTAGATTGTTTCTCCCATTTCTGTTCTAGAGAATTGAAATTTTAGGTGTTAGGCCTTCATATTGCAGAAAAGAATCAACTGTATTAAAACTTCTTAGGTTTCTTCTGGGTTGAACTTTAATCAGAGGTCATTGTAAACTCTAGTATTGGGTCACTTGAAATAATGGTTCAGTGTGCCTCATAACTGTCATCTGCTGCAAATTTTTAATGTAGATTCCTTCATTTTCCACAGTGTATTCAAATGCCTTGCAGGAATCAGCCAACAGTATACTTTACAATGGCTTGATAGAGGAACTAGTGGATGTACTGCAAATAACAGATAAACAACTAATGGTAGGTTGCCTACAGGCCTGTTTCTTCTGTATGGATTTGTTCATCCTAGTTCTTCTCTAAGGAGTGAAGACGAATTTCAGATTCTTTCCATTCAGTTGCAAAATGTTTGTTGGGGTTTGTGGTGTCCTGTTTGTTTTCCTCATTACTTTACAGTTTCTGTCTAGAGATGTAATGATCATTCTGGTACTCATAGTGTATGTTCATTATGAGATTTTATTTTCCTAATTTCAGTGTTTTTCCTTGACAGGACATCAAAGCTGCCTCACTGAGGACATTAACTTCCATTGTGCACTTGGAGAGGACTCCAAAACTCAGCAGTATTATTGACTGTACTGGAACTGCCTCCTATCATGGGTTTTTGCCAGTCCTTGTTCGGAACTGTATACAAGCTATGATTGGTCAGTATCTCAGATGCACAAGAAGTGGATAACATGGTTCCTTTTTATTTTTCTGGATTTTCATCAGTGAAATATAATGTTCCTTCTTCCTAGATCCCTCCATGGAGCCATACCCTCACCAGTTTGCCACAGCACTCTTCTCCTTCTTGTATCACTTGGCAAGTTATGATGCAGGAGGTGAAGCTCTAGTTTCCTGTGGCATGATGGAAGCCTTACTAAAGGTAACGTTCATGAGATGGTAGTGACAAAGAAGTGAGGAAAAGATAGCCTGGCTTCCTATCTAAAACAAAAATTAGGCTTGAGATGGATTGTAATGTGTTTCAGCAAGCATGGGTGACTGGAGCTCTGTTGTGTGCAGTTTGGTCACCCAGTCTCCGAAAGGATATTGGGGAATAAAAAAAATAGTTGTAGAAACTGTAACTAATAATGTTAGTGAGGCTGGAGCTATTACTTTGTGAAGGTGATTGCAGAGTTCATGAGTTCAAAAACCCTGGGTTTTGTTAGGGGGTTTTAAAGAAGGGGTTTGGCAAGACCTCTGGGGTTTCACTTGTTTTTTGCTTGAGCTGTCAATGTTGAGTTCTGTCTGTGGAAAGAAAAAGATGATGAATTTGGAAAACCTTAAGAATACCTAATAATGTTAGGGAAGCCCAGCGTCCATCTTCGAAATTCTGAATTTTCTGCAAGAACAAACGCTAATATTTAGTTCCCCCAACTTCCTAGGATTTTGTTACTGATATAGAAAGGGGCAGTTTGAAATAGATGTAAGAGCTAGGGAATTATTTTCGTTTAAAGTGTAGTTATTTTATGTTTCTAGGAAGCAGTACCTTTTTTGCATTTTAGCGCACAATTTATGAGAATTTCAATGTATTGCTTTGATGTAGTTTCTGGGGAAGATGACTTTTAAATATTAAAAACATATTTTATACCCATTTCCTTGAAGATTCTCATTTGAATGTGTGGAGCCTGTGGTTTTTTCAAAGTAGTATGAAGTCCAGGGACTGTATAAAAGAGATACAGTTTCTGCATTAAGGTTACAGTTTAAAATATGTGTTCCCATTTTACATCTAATTATGTTTGAATTGTTGCTGATCTGGTTTGCAAGGGGTTCTAGTGCCAGAGCAAAAAAAAGAGTTGGTTAATGAGAATACCCTTGTATGGTCCTAAGGGTATTTAATTTTGGGGGGAAAGGTGAATATGGAGGAGTATTTTAAAATCATGTATGGTGTGAAGAATGTGAACCTGTGCTTCTTTTTTCATTATGGAGTCCTAGAAACCAGTGTCATCTAATTAACCTGATGGTTGAGAGATTCAGGACAGGTTAAGTATCTTCTCAAGGAGTTCCCCCTGCCCTCCCAACAGCACAGACCTCTGGGTGTCTACATTAAGGAAGAGCAATAAAATTAAACACTGATGATGAAGAATGTGGAAAATAATCACTGGCAAGTGTTTCTTGTTGATGTTAGATGGTGCTAAAACCAGGTATTTATGGCAGTCAAAGGCCAAGCCAAGGCAGCATTCAAATCAGTTTGCAAATCTCTTACCTAAATTGGTTTAGGCCAGGGGTAGGCAAACCACGGCTCGGGAGCCACATGCGGCTCTTTGGCCCCTTGATTGTGGCTCTTCCAGCTTAGGAGTGCCCTAATTAGATTAATAACACTGTACCTACCTATATAGTTTAAGTTTAAAAAATTTGGCTCTCAAAAGAAATTTCAATCATTGTACTGTTGATATTTGGCTCTTCTGACTAATGAGTTTGCCGGCCCCTGGTTTAGGCTGTTTGTTTGGTTTGGACTATGACAACAGGCACAAGGGTTTTTAGTGCACATCTAACATGGCTAAGAAAAGCTTGCCAATGCTTGTCTTTTCCATCCCTCTTTATTTAATGGGCTTCCTTGATGCAGAACTGTAGCTGATCAATATTTTTGGAAAAGGGCTGAACTGAAAGAGGTGCCTACAGTTTATAGTTATACTGTGGAATTCTCTACCATAAAATGTTTTGCTGAACAGTTGGATGGAATTGTTTGGTGGAAGGTGATTATTGAAGTCTGCTAGTCACAATTACCATATACAGTCTCAGGTGTTAGCGGTATACTCCTTGTTGGGAGTTGCAAGATGGGAATGGCTAGTACATGCAACGTCTTATTAAAATGGTTTTCCTGGAAGGCATCTGTTCTCCTTTGTAAACAAAACAGTGGACTAGTTGGGTCTTTGATCTGGCACATGTATTTATACCCAAAGAACTCATGGCAGGTTACAATAAAATCGCTATAAAAAACAGATAAATTAGTTAAAACAGTATCAATACTGTATGAAATATTAGATCCTCATAGATGTTGCCTGGGAATTGCAGGTATCAGGACCCAGTAGAACTGTTGAGGTGATTTTTGCTTTAACACATTCTCAGAAAATCTTTACACCTTTGCTCCTTAGGTAATCAAGTTCTTAGGAGATGAACAGGACCAGATCACTTTTGTAACCAGAGCAGTCCGTGTGGTGGACTTAATAACAAACCTAGACATGGCAGCTTTCCAGTCTCATAGTGGCCTCTCTATCTTCATCTATAGACTGGAGGTATGTTCTTTGCTTTTTGGCAGTCTTTGACCCTTCAGTGTACCAATAAAACCTTTATAATGTTTTAGCTATGGGAAAGGAATGGTTTCCTAGAGTTAGGTGCTGCTTCTTTGAGAAAGACAGTATTGTACATATTGATTGGCTCTTTCGCCTGTTATACTTAATTAGACCCCTAGTTCCTTAAAGATGTACCAGGAGGGCTTCGGACAACCTCAGGATTATGAATTTGGGGAGTAAAATAATAATGTTCCAAATTCTACCAAAGTGGCTTGGGGTGGTTTATAATTCTCTGCTTTAATTCTCACTATCCTGGCCGCTTCTCTGAAACAGATCAGAGCAAATCCACACTGTGTGTACAAATTTATTGTCATGCCATGGTTCTTAGTTTGCACACTCATTTCCTTTTGTGTCTTGTGCTTTAGCATGAGGCAGACTTGTGCCGGAGGGAATGTCCCTTTGTAATAAAGCCAAAGATCCAGAGACCTGCTGCTGTCACTACACAAGAGGGTGAAGATATGGAGACAGACATAGAAGGTAATTTTTATATCAACATCTGTAGCTTAGCCAAAATATAGAGGATGAAAATCTACTGAACCAGTTTCTCTTAACATCATAGAAAGTACTCCTTTTAATTGCAAGTGAATATATTTGTTAGCTGTGCAATTATATAAATGTGTTGTATAGATGTATAAGTCAAATGTACTTCTCTGTTCTTTTAAATTTTTGAAGTATAATGAATTATGAAATTAAAGGTGAGCTATCTACTAATTTTATAGGAAAAGTGCTGGTAGGTTTTGCATGCTCTTCTAGGCTTGCTGGATTTGAAGAGTTAGAGAAGTGGGTTTCAGTTTCCCCGGTAACCAAATCAGCCCCACCCTCTGCGAGCACTATTAGACTTACCTTAAACTCTTCCAAGGCCTGGGACAGGAGGGAAATGGTCTGAAATGATGTGGGATTTCACTGGAATGATGGGAAATGGAGCGCATTTCCCAGCATTTCTTATTATTTGCGGTTTTATGTTATCCGTGGTAGGGCCTAGAACATATTTCCTGTGGATACGGTGGCCTGACTGTATTACTATTACTATTAATACATGCAAATCAAACCTTGAAATTAAGAGAAGTTGCTGCCAACCTAGGTATGTAGGGGACAGAAATGAAGTGAGGTCCAGCAACTATAGTTTTGTAAGAACAAGGCAGAATTTTAGCATTTGATCCTCTTTGATCCTGTATTCTTGTTCTTAATTTTCCCTTTGTAGAATGAATTAACTAGACACTTTGCTCTTTAGGAATTTTATTGTATAGCCTCTCTTGGTGCTGTTGGAAACCTTTTAAGTGGCCCTGCTCTGAGAATTCTCCTCCCCTCAAACAAAGTTTCCATCTCTTCTGTTAAATAATTTTCAATGTTTTAGTTTCTGATGTAGCCATGGAAAGCAGCCCTGGGCCTTCTAGCTCTGGAGAGCACCGGCAAGATGTTGTGGTTGAAGCTAGACCTCCGAGTGCTATCACTCCCAGCAGTAGCAGCAGCAGCAGCACAAATGCAGTTGTCTCACCACGAAGTGGTAAGTAGAGACCGTAAAGCAGCTGTTGCCTTTCAAAGTGCTAGACATTTGATTGATTCAGTTTCTGGCTTCTCCCTTTTTTCTAGGAGTCCAGTGTATCCCTCAGCGAGCAGCACTTCTCAAATCGATGTTGAACTTCTTGAAAAAAGCCATCCAGGACCCAGCTTTCTCAGATGGCATACGCCATGGTGAGGAAGTTCTCATTGTGTTGAAAGCAGCTTTCAACTCTTGACAACTAATGCTAACCTGTGCTTGTAAAGATAACCTTCAAACTGAAACAAAGCCTTTGACAGAGCTGAAGCCACAAGGCTTCCTTAATATTTCCAGTAGTGAGGTATATACATTGCAGAATATGTTAGCATGGTTAGTATGTATCTTACTCATTTTCTTCTCATATTGCTTGCCAGTGATGGATGGCTCATTGCCTACCTCCTTGAAGCACATCATCAGCAATGCAGAATATTATGGCCCATCGCTTTTCTTGCTTGGTAAGTGTGTTTGTAGTAAACTTCATGTTTTTGCCTGTCTTCTCTGGGCTAAATCCTTCTTGATCTAGCTCTTTACTAAAGTACCTGTGTTTCCCCCAAAATAAGACAGGGTCTTATATTAATTTTTGCTCCAATAAGATGTCTTATTTTCAGGGGATGTTTTATATAACATATAGGGTTTATATTTTTAGCATCCTCAAAAATCCTAAAAAATCGTGCTAGGGCTTATTCTCTGAATTCCTCAGTAAATTGGGCACTATAGGGTTAACACCTGCTGCTCCTACTGGCGCCGAACGTTGCTGTATGCCACAACCAAAACAGAAAGTGATAGAGGTCTCTCCCCAGTAATCGCTCTTCGCTCCTGCTGGTTGCCCTGCACCAGTAGAGCAGCATGCGTTTGCCTGGTCATTTGCGCGTTTCTCTCAGAAGAAAAGAAGACATCGAGGGGGCTCGCTCCACCATGGACAAAAGCCCTAAGGGGTCCGGCAGTCTGCCCCCTGAGGTGAAGTTGGTCGGTTTGGAGGGGGTCCCGAATGGCCTCTTAAGGTGGATTCGGGTGCGCCCATCCCCCCTCCACATCCAAGCCTTTTAGGTGCTGGTCGCGTGCCTGAGCGGCCCGCTCGGCATTTGCTTCCCTCTCGAGGGTGCAGAGCCGCCAAGAGTCAAGCGGAGCCAGGGCAGCCTTCTCCCCTCTGAGGCCGTTTCGGCTCCCCCCCCCCCCGGCAGCGACGTCCGAGCCTGGCTCAGGGAGCTCGGACCTGAGGTTCACCGCTGCCGGCACTGCCTCCGCCCAGCTTTCACCGTGGGAGACAGCAGGAGCCGAGCCGGCATTAACAGCGCCTGAGGAAGAGGACAGACGGCAGTCAATGCAGCGGCCTCAGCACCACCTCTCCCCTCAGAGGCAGGGTCGCGGATGGCCAGCAGCGGCTCGCCTGGTGAAACAGGAGCTCCAGCATCCACGACAGCCTCTTGGAGCCTCTCTAGATCGCCAGCAACTTCTGCGGCTGCGGCGGGTGAGTCGTTAGTGCCCCGCTGAACCCCCACGGGGCCGTGGGCTGCCCTCCTCCCCCCCCTCCCGAGGTCAAGAAGATTTTCTCCCCACTTCAAAGAGCCTCTTCCAGGTTGAGTTCTGGGACCATGGACCATTCCCCTCCTCCATTGCTGGTTCCCTCTGCCTCACAGGGGTTTCCTGCCCAGCCCTTGATGATGCCCCACCCCCCTTCGCCTTCCCTATCATGCCTGGGGCTGTGCAACTGGGGCTTGCAGAGACAGTCAGGGCCATCATCAGGGAGGAAAGAGACCAAAGAAAGAAAAAAAGGAGACGCTCTTCCTCCTCCTCTTCTTCATCCCGTGCACACTCCAAGAAGAGACACCATAAATCCAGCCTCTCCGACCGCTCCAGAGGGCGCACTGGCTCTAGACACAGCGCAGCCTTACCTAGCCTGGCTCCAGCAGCTATGGACGTCCAACCTGGTCCATCTCAGCCCCTCCCACAGCCCGCGGGGCTGCAGCCTGCCACCCCGCTGTCTCAGGTGACCAGCACTGAGGACTCAGAGCTGAAGGAGGGGTCCTACATTTCTGATGCTGACCAAGACCTGGAGGTTCCTGTTCCCCTGGCAACTCACTCCTCTTCCACCACTAGACTTTTCCTTCAAGAAGAACTAGCGCTTATGGTGGATGGCATGGTAGAGCTCCTGCATTTAACCCCTGCTCCGTAAGCTTCCACCACTCTCTCAGAGGAAGCACAGGGGCTCATGCTGGCTCAGCCCCTGGCAGTGAAAGTCCTTCCAGTGCCAGCTTCGTTCCAACAGATTTTATCCCAGAAATGGCAGACTCCTACAGCTCCCTCCCTCTTCTTCCACACCAACTGTGCACCAGCGCAGATGACAGTTCGTCCATACGGTCGATTCCTAAAGCTGAAGGAGCCCCTTGAACGCAAGCTAGAGAGCTACTTGCGTAAGGGGTTTGAGACAGAGGTTTTGAGCTCAAGGGTTGCATCATCAGCCTCCTTATTCGCTAGAGCGGGGCTCCATTGGCTGGATGAGCTGAGCTTGGATCCTAATCTGCCCGACTTGTCCAGGGATCTGCTCGTGAACATCAGGAGGTCCCTGGCCTTCTGCGCTGACACCACATTGGACATTTTACAGTTGTCCGGCAGAGCATCAGCCCTCAACGTAGCGGCCAGAAGATCCCTTTGGCTTTGCCATTGGAATGCAAACATGGCCTCCAAGACACAACTCATTTCCTGTCCTTTTAAGGGCCATCATCTCTTTGGGGAAGAGGCTTTGAAACTGGTCCTTATTGAAAATAAGGACAGGAAGAAGGTGATGCCTACAGCGCAGCAGTTGCAGGCTACAGCTAAAGGCAAGGATTGAAATGTCAAGGAAATGCAACATGGTACATGCAGTAATAGAAATAAAATATGTATGTGAAAGTCAGAATGACAAAGCATGAACAATTAAGAAAGCACACAGGTGTAAAAGATAATGTAATTTAGAAGTCTTGAGTTGGGTTGGACTTAAGTATGGGTTAAACAAATCGAGCCAATCAAAAGTAAATGTACACGCCCACTGGGTGGAAACTGACTAGTGGGTGGAAACTAACAATTGCTATAATAGTTGCAAGTTTTGCTGATGTGTTAGGGGGTGGAGTAGTGAGTAGAGTTTGTAGAGTAAATAGGATATTGTGGTGTATTGGGCATATAGTAATAGTATTTGTATGTAGTAGAATAAAAGTTTATTTAAGACTACTGAGTTGTGGTGTCTTGGATGAAGATACAAGAATCAGCAGTTTCCTGATGGTGTTTGGAGACGTCTGGAGGAAGAAGAGTGAGAAGGCTGGGAGAGTTTGCCAGGGGTCTCAGCCTATTCTCAGAGAACTCTGCTGCTTGAAAGAAAGCAATAACCACTGACCAAAACTGGTCGGCTCCGCTGCATAACAAGGTGGTGAGTTAAAGCCTGGGGGAATTGCTAAAACTCCCATCATCCCTAACATGAAAGACGTTCTCACCAAGGCGCTCCTTCTTGAGACATCAGCCGTACCAGGGTTCCTTTCGTGGCAATAGAGGACGGGGTTGGCCACTACAGTCCTCCTCGAGGCAGCCCCCCTTCAAGCCACAGCCCAAGCCAGGCGTATTTTCATGTGGGGATCCACCCAGACAGTCTCAAGTTCCTCAGGTTTGCCCTGGGGGGGGGTACTATTAGTTTAGAGCCCTCCCTTTTGGGCTTGCTAGCGCCCCCAGGACACTCACCAAGCTTGTTTTGATTCTGGTTCAAAGGCTTAGACTACAGGGGGGGGTGGCCTTTGTGTACCTAGATGACATCATCATCAGAGGGCCTACCCTGGAGGAGGGGCGATGGGTGGTAGCCAGGACGGTGGAAACTTTCACCTCCTACGGCTTCCTTATCAATGAGAAGAAGAGCTTCCTGGAGCCAGATTTCAGTGTAGTTCATCTGGGGGCCTTCCTGGATACTGCAAGGGATTTGGTTAGACCTTCCGACGAACGGATCGATTCCTTAATTTCTCTGGCCTAGAGCATTTCAAGAGCGCTCCTCGGATGTTTTGAAGCTCTCTTCCCTTCTGGGGAAGATGTCTTAGGTCAGTGATGGTGAACCTTTTGAGCTCGATGTGTCAAAATTCTCAAGAAAACCTAGCATAACTCTTATTTCGTACACTTCAAGAACAAGCAAGCACTACACGCCCAGGTGCCAGAGTGACCAGGTGTGTCACCCAAAAGGGCTTGGCGTTTCACCTGTGACACGCGTGTCATAGGTTGGCCATCACTGTTCTAGTGGCTCCCTTTTGGCCCAGGAGGCCATGGTTCCTGGCCCTGTCAACCATGCTAGTGGAACCCCCAGTACATCTGCCAGTCAGGGAGGGGCTTCTCACCCAGAAGGGATTCACGCTTCTGGACCCAGGGTGGCTCTCCTTAGCAGCTTGGAGACTCAGTGGAGATGCCTCCAGGGTATGGGACTTGACAGGCGAGTAATTGAGACAATGCTTGCTTCTCGTAGAGCCTCTACATCTTGTATTTATGAGACTACTTGGAAGGTGTTCTCCAGATGGTGTATCTCGCAGCAGGTGGACCCATTTTTCCCCTCTGCGGAAGAGCTGGTAGCTTTTCTCCAGGAGGGGCTAGTCAAGGGCCTGTCCTTCAACACCTTGAAGAGGCAGGTCTTTGCGATCTCCGCCACACTGGAATTCTATCCTGTCCCCAAGTTTAGCTCCCATCCTTTGATTAGGAGATTCCTTGCAGGGGCTAAGGCTAAGCTCTCTCAGGTAGTTCACCACCTCCCGAACTGGAATCTTTACCTGGTCCTCTCAGCCTTGGAGGGTCCACCCTTTGAACCCCTTGCAGATATTCCTTTGAAGTTATTATCTTATAAGGTGGTGTTTCTCGTGGCTATCACCTCGGCGCGGAGAGTGTCCCAGTTGGCACCCTTGTCTTCGGAGGACTATCTGTGCACCTTCACTCCAGACGTGGTGGTGCTGCGGCTGGACCCATCTTTCAAACCCAAGGTAGATTCAGTTTTTCATTGTTCCTTAGAAATTCACCTCCCTTCCTTTTGCAAGACCCCGAATCACCCCTCGGAGAGGGCTTGGTGCAAGGTGGATGTGCGTAGGGCTCTCAAGGCTTACCTGACTAGGACTGCTCCAGACCTGAGCCCTGTTCGTTAGTTTTCATCCCTCTACTCTGTGACAAAAGGCCTTCCCCAGAGTAATAGCATCTTGGATCTGGGCCTGCGTTGCAACGGCCTACAAGTGCAAGAGCAAGGAGCTCCGTGAAGGATCCAGGCCCACTCCACTAGGTTGGCAGCAGCCTCAGCAGCCATGTTGAGAAAAGCTTCAGTGGAGGAGATTTGTTGTGCGCCCGCCTGGAGATCTCCCTCAACCTTCACATGACATTATCACCTGGATCAATACTGATCAGCGCAGGCTACCTTCGGCCGCAGAGTCCTACAGCAAGTTGTTCCCAGCATGGTAGGAGATTGGCTTTGCCTCTTCGTGTTACATACCTCATATCCTCTCTTCCTTGGAGGGAGGTTTAGAGGTAGGGGTCGTGGGAGGAGGGGAATTCCCCTTCCTCTTCCTCATCCGGGGGGGGGGCAGAGGTGGCTAGTCCGCCTCTGGATCTATTAAGGGTGTGTAGGGACACTGCTTCCCCCCCTTGTTTGGGGAGCTTTGGTACGTCCCCATAGTGCCCAGTTTACTGAGGAATTCAGAGAATGAACAATTGGTACTTACGTGAATGTTCATTCTTGTAATTCTGAAGTAAACTGGGACCCACGCGCAGTGTACCTTTATGTGGGAGCGCTTGCCCTTCTTTGCTATTATCTCAATTTTTTTCAGGCTCCTGGTGACTCGGCTTTGTAGCAGTTCGCTTTGGTCGATTACTGGGGAGAGACCTCTATCGCTTTCTGTTTTGGTTGTGGCATATGCCAACATCCAGCACCAGTAGGAGCAGTAGGCGTTAACCTTGTAGTGCCCAGTTTACTTCAGAATTACAAGAATGAACATTCACGTAAGTACCAATTGTTCATTTTCAGGGAAACAGGGTATGTTGGATAGTTGCATACCTACAAGTTAACCTTGACCTTAAAAGGTTGTATGCCAATATTTTTTGTTACTTATTGATACTGCTGCTCAGCCCATAGGTTTTCATCTCCCTGTCTCTGTATGTATAATTCAGTATGGATCACCTGACTGTCTGTATGTCTGCAGTATTTATTTATTTATTTATTTATTTATTTGTATTTCTATCCCGCCCTATACCCAAAGGTCTCTGGGCGGGTTACAATATTATATTAATCTTAGACAGGTCCCTGCCCTCAGGCTTACAATCTAAAGAGACAAGAAACAAAAGGAAAATGGCATGGGAGGGAACAGCAAAAAGCAAGCGCTTGAGGTCTTCAGATCCAATTCTTCATTTCTTATTGCTGGAATTTTCTTACTCTCTTTACTTTGAATTTTCTCTTCATTGATGACAAACCGGAAGACGGTAGAGATGGTCAGCCGGTATCAACTCAGCCCCACCTTGCTCGGCCTCAGGACCAGATGTTTCCTCAACTGGTGGAATGGCTGCCATAGTCTCTTTGCCATCTTGTGATGGGAGCAGTTGGAGGAGGGGGGGGCACTGCTGGGAGCAAGATGGCAGACCAGCCCAGAACTGCTGCCTCTTCTCCACTCCTCCCAGGCAAGATGGTTCTCAGATGGTTTACTGTGCATGAGTAGCCAGCAAGCGTTTTTCTTTTGTGACTGCCTTGAAAAAGACGAAAAGGTGGCTGTATGGGATGAGGGATGGGTGAAAAAATATTTTCAGAAGTGTTTGACTTTGGGAGAAAGGAACAAATCAAGGGGTGTTTTTGCACTGTCACTAAGTACCCATTTTAGCACCCATTAAGGACCCATTTGGCTG